>SDEE01000980.1:0-15642 GCA_004126415.1 Candolleomyces aberdarensis
ATCGTTGCAATCGCAGGCAAACAAGCTTCCTGAACATCAGAAAGATGAGCAACAGATAAGGTACTTACTAGCCCAGTGTCCCCCAGCTCAGCCAAAAGTCGGTCAGATTTACCTGGTCACTCTGGACATTTGCAGATATGCGCACACCGGTCTGGGAAGTTTCGGATCTGGAGAGTGTCAGTAAGATCAGTAGCTGATCTGGAAGCGATCATACTTGAAAGCAGGAGCTCAGAACGTAATCTGAATGGGGGTTTGCAGCCAAGCGTGTCATCGGATCGGTCGGTGCCGGATCATTCCTCTTCCACATTCGGCATTACCAGATCTGGAAACCGTCGGGATGTCGTTGCCAGATCTCCCCTGCAACAAATCCGACGAAACGCAGCTCTGTCGAACATCATAGTGATTTGAACTGATCTTACAATATCTTAGATAGAGCTCGGGAAGAACTAGGTTCTCTGCTGACCGAGTTTTTGCTGATGTGAGGCCCTAATGCTGAGTGTGACTGTGGCTACAGTCAAGACGGACGCCGAGGGGAGGACACGACTCGCAGCCTCATGCATGGGCTTTGGGCTTTCTATTTATACATTCAATATCAAGTGGAAAATCTTCGGTTATCCTTGAGGAAAGGTCGTCCGCATTACAAGATGCCACCCATTGGGCGAGGCTTTCGCTCTATGAAATGAATGGGTCCCAGGCTGCGCTAAAATCCAATCCCAGATACTGCAAGGAAGGTGGGGGATGGGCGAAGAACAGTTAAGGGTTCAACACCCTTCCGGCGCTCAGTGACATGGAGCCGCGATATATTTCCAGACATTCGAACTTGGGGGCTTCCCGCGTCTTGAGAAAGGATCAAACATCCGTTCCAGCTCGTTGCCGTACTCTTTCTAGGAAATAACAGAACGTCTCAGTGAGATACGTACTCCAAAGTAGAATGAAATAGTACAATGACTTTTGCATGGATAGGCCATTCGGCAGAGCCAGATTGGAAACAAAGTTCCAGGTTCACGTCGCCAGAGCGTTGAAGATGTGCTTCCAATCTCAGGGGTTCGTTAGAGATATTCTAGCACAGGTGTTGTGTTGGTGTGGCTCGGTATAGTGACCAGAAGGAAGGTGAGGAACGAGCAATTCGATGCTCCTCTCCGCAGACCCACGAAATAACCGTTTTCATGGGGAGTCGACGAAATTCCAAGCAGTTATTCCAAGGTACCTCCACAATGGCTAGTGCATTGAATATCGTGCACCAAACCTCTGTAGGCGCTGCGCGAAGCATGCTGCCGTTTCCTGGTAGGATTTCAAATACCTGATGATGGGGGAGGGTGGAATGAACGGCGCGACTCGGTTTCATATTGAAAGCCCCAGCGAACAAATAACATTGATACATTCCAAGCTTTTCTACCAAGCCCCGACCTACTTAGTGCGAGTACTGTATTTGATGGACCACTCATAAGATGTCGCAATTTATATTGTGCATAGCTAACCTTGGGTTCTTTGTAGTACAGGCTGTCGAACGCTCTAGTATACAATGATAGAGGTAGAATACATGTGCTAGTTCAACATATGACTACTGGTTAAAAACCTAACCGGAAAGTTGTACAAGCGAAAAAATATTCTTCGTATAGAGGTCAACGACCTTCCATGAAGGGTTCCTCTTAATGACGCGAAACAAAATATACATCATGCAATTTTTGCACATACCGAGCATCCCTTCGACTCCCGACTTGTGAGTCGCCAGAGAAGAAATGACAACGTTCTCAAGACCCAGTTCCTCACACCAATCGACGATAGGTGGGAGAGCCTGGGCCTCTGCACAGTGTCCATGACCCCATTTCTCCTTCTTCAGGGGTGGCTTCTCGTCCCCCCAGCACTGACGCACTCGATACCTCCTGATCGCTTCGGCCTCTCTGCTGCTGTCCAACTCAGTTGAACGTGGAGCTGAGACACCAAAACGGACAAAGGGAGTCGCTAGCTGTGGGTGGCTCACTGTTGCGTACGAGTAGGTCGTGGGCATTGATCCGTCCACATCGAATCGATGAGCGACCAGAGTGTGTTGCCTGAGAGTTTCTAGCATGTAGATTGGGGAGAGATGGCATAAGAATGGGGAGGAGAAGTGTCTGGCAAATGATTCCGCACGAATTGAGTCAGCATGGTCTGGAAAATCATGGGGCAGTGGTACTGAGATTGGCGCTGGACGTGGGGGTGGATCGGTAGTTGGTAACTGCACAAAGACCCGATACTGTGGTGTTGGATGGCCATAAGTGTTTCGCACATTGGGCTCCCAGGAGGACGAAGCCATGGATCCAACTGTCACGGTGTTATGATACCATGGCTTCGAGCTATCCCCGACCCAGGGTGGTGCTATGCTCGAAGAATCTGAGCCTGCATCACTCTGAGGAGATAGATAGCTATATTCTAGTTGATGCATTGCTAGGGAGGAACTTTATCTCTACTTCTGAGATAGGTTGCTACGACAATCACATACCTCAGGATAATGATGTCGCGGGTCTTTACAACTCAGTCGTTGCAGTTGGGATAAGAGAAGCGTATTGAAACCAACCGTGGGAGTGCGTCAAATCGATAACGTACGGCTTCACTCTGCACCGGGAGCAGCGGCGAAGCCAGCCCTATCGCTTCCGGGGTTATGCAAGATACCTTTATGTTCGATGTTTTTTGCTGAATTCTCCACATATCGCTATGAAAAGAGGATCGTTCGAAAGCCAACCTAAAGTTGCGCCAACTAGCATATCTGATTTTTGAAGGGTAATGTGTCGTTTGGTTAGAACCGGGGGCGAAAATCTGTTTTCCCGGGGGATCTGCATAGCTTTGCTGCAATAGTTGTAGCGCCAATAGCACATGGATTGGCCTGAAATTGTACACTATGGGTGAGAGCTAGCAGTCTGAATCAAGATATTTTTTTTTACTTTCAAAGGTAGCATGGTTTCGGTACTGTACATGTTTGCAAATTTAGGCCTTGAACGACCTCTTCTCATCTCGAACCTATGGCTCCCTACAAGATGATACCCCCCGATATATCTGGCAGAGTTTTATACCTACAGTAATGTCGAAAGGAGGCTCGAGACTTCGTAGACGACGACCTAGTAGACAGATGAATGAAGCTATATCTACTAGTGAGTAAAGTCGTAAGGCGAGATAAATAGAAGCACGTACCCTCAGGTCTAATGGAAAGAACTGAGGGGACGGCTGACGAGACGAGACAGATTATAAACTAATGATCGGCTGACAGTGCAAACAAGCCTATACAGTAATCGAGAGTCCGAGATGAAATGTAAAATAGGAGAAGTTCGATGAGAGCACCGAATATAGTGTAGTAATGTATAGTAGAAAAAAAAGAGAGAATAATAAGGTACTCAACAAGTAATACTTCTGGCAGCCTCAGGCCTCATGCATGAGCTTTCTACATATACATTCGATTTTACGCGGTAAATCTTCGACAATCCTTGAGAAAAGGGTCGTCCGCATTGCAGGACGTCCACTTGTATCCAGGGGGCCAACAAATACCCTCAACCTGTTTCAGCTCCTCTACAACAATCCCTTCCCGCGGTTGTAGATGATAGGCAGGCGTGATAAGTCGGGTTAACCTGGGCCAACGCCTTTTGAGATCATCGGGTAGGGGATGCTTAGGACCGGCGTTCCATATCAGCTCCTCCACCTCTGGGTAAGGGTGAAGCATCAGCATATCATTCCCGGGCCCCAAGGGTAGCAATGATGACTGCGACCTGATGGTGTGAGGGAAGATCGTCAACTTTTTTGCATATAGGGTTCTCTTTTCGAGTTGTCGGAGAAAAGGGTTGTTATCTATCCATTCCGGTATGATGTTCTCAACCAAATGCAGGGATTGAAGGGAAGGGAACGGTTCGTTCGTAGGGCTGGCGGGGGACGATGCAATGTGCACCGGCGGGTGCCATAACACGAAACGGTGAAGGGTGAGGCTTTCTAGACTAGGAGCCGATAACTTGTAGATGATGAATGAGAGGAAACCGTGGAGTGGCTGGTATCGGACGCGGAGATGCTTCAATCTCTTTGCTTCCACATCGCCGTGTTGTTCTGCAGGACGATAAGGACCCCAGATACTCCCCGATAATGATATGGTTTCCAGGCATGGTAATTTGAGAAGATCGATAAAGGAGGCGAAGGGAAAGGCGTCATGCTTTTCTATGCCTGTGCCGGTGGGTGGATTTGAGTCCAGCATAAAGTGAACGAGATTCTCAAGTCGAGGACGGAAGTTGGTGAACACTGCGCCGACGTCTAGGTGAAAGAATCGGAGGGGGGGAGGGGGACCTGAGAGGAATATTTTTGGGTTCCAGTCCGTCCGTCTAGCGATATGAGTCGATGTTGACGTTGAAGTGCGTATATCCAGGTATTCGAGTTTTGCTGCAGAGAGTGTCGTGAGTGATTGCTGGAATGGCACAACCACATTGTCCTGTCCGTCTGACACGAGAGTGAAGCACCGCCAGCGGGCTACATGCTCCACCGTTCGATCCAGCATCTCCATAAGAGTGGCACTGCAGTGAAGGTCTGCAAATCGAAAGGACAGCTCGAGCTCGACGGCATGAGATCTCGAGAGATACACTTCAAGCCTATCCCTTTCCAGTTGAATCATCATCGCAGAGGGAGTAATGCACCGATATATGGACCAAAGGAAGGGTGAAGACAGGCAGATCTCCCGCCAACCGGTGCAAACTGCCGATATTGTGGCCTCGACAGGCGGTCGTGGACACGAGAGGCCATCTTCATAGGCGGCACCGTGTGCCCACATGAAAATCATGTATAAGATCTCGTTGGGGAGTCTTTTCATTGATTCTGGCATTCAGAAGCCCGTTACTCTTAAACACGAGTTTTAGAGACTGAAGTACATACCAGCCCTTTCAGTCGCCGATGATGATGGTTTGGGTGAAGGGCGATGCGTCAGCCGTTCGGCGATCAAATCTGACGCTGATGATTCCCACAGCCGGCATTTACCATTTCTGATGACGAAAATCCCCGGCACGTTGCCAAGAATTCGCAACCTCTTGCTGGGCTCATTGCTGTTCCCTTCGTCCTTCACCCATTCTCTCTCTCGTTCCTCTGGAACAAGACTAGGAGAAACTCACGATGGCGTCCGTAAAGCTTGGGACGCTCATAATTCGGGTGAGTGTTCTTTAGATTTATCATTCCACACGTTCTGTCCAAAGCTCTGCCTTCTCTCCTCAAAACTATTGAATGTTTCAGACGGTTTTATTTCTCTAACATCGACACTTATTCTGACGTATCAAGACCCTAGCCAAACCAATAGCGAGTACTGTAAAGGAACGAGCAAGCCAGTACGTCGTCGTGCCAATGTTGCACAGGGTTCCACTAACGAGACCCGGATCTCGACACCAGACACCCTAGGTTTAGGGAAATGTGCATCAACTTGGCGCAGTTCATGTATCGCAGCGAAATAAAGCTGCGAACGAACATCCTTGGTGAGACTGTGCGACACGCACATGTCCGACCTCTCTCAGAATCGAGGCAAGTGTTGCACCGACCTCGTTCCAGAAGGCTAGCGAACTGACGTTTGTTGTCTATCCTAATCCCTCTCTATGGTCGACCACCTCCTTCACTCTCACAGAGCAATAGACCAAGGAGCCACCTTCATCGCTGAAGGATTTATGTTCGGCGTCGCCGCAGTCCTCATCATCGGCGAAACATGGCGATCTTCACGGAACCAGTCAAAACGGCGTGACTCCGTCGATGACCAACTAGATGATCTCGGTATAGGCCTGGTGGAACTGAAGGCACGCGTGGATACCCTGGCAGAGAAATGGGAGGTCCAGTTGCAGGAGGAGAAGCAGAGGTGCGTGTTGTCATCGTTCGCGTGCCGGGAGAGAATCTGACCCTCCCGTCTATTTCACTCTCGTTTCGCATTGGGATAATAGGAATGATGAACTGGCGCGAATACTGGAACGTGTCGTCGAAATTGGCCTCCGAGGTGGATGGGCAGAATTCCAGGACTCGCCTGTACAGTTACCTCGTGTCCAGCTAGGGCCACGGCCGTCAAGCTCATCGCCCGCTCTCTCGATTGAGAGGGAAGATAGTGTCGATTTACCCAAGGAAGAACATTCGATATCTGATTTACCACCTAATGACACCAAGATTGACGTAGCGAAAGATGGCGGGAAGGGGGGCTCGGACAAGGGAAAGTCCAAAGATTCATGATACTGGCCGGTTTGGCCTACTAATAGATACAGCACAGACTTCCCCCTACGCACATTTCATTAGAGCTTCGATGACTATACGTTGTAACTTACGCCGTTGCTGTATATCGGTAACATAATACGATTTCAGACATCGTTTCACTCCTTGAGTTCTGAATATCGAATTCGATTCAATGATACAGTATATTGATAAAAGAACATGGCGATTAGGTAACTATTCGAAGGTCCATGACTAGTAAAGAGGTAGAAGCGCTTGCTGGAATGCGATCATCGAAGGGCGTTGCCGTTCATGATGCTTTGTGTCGCACTGCCGTCCACGACCACGGCTATTAGAGTGTTTGTATGGTCAGCTACTCCATCACTCGAGAAATACGATTTATAAGAATACGCACTGATATAACCAAGGTACTCTGCGTCTCCAAGTTGAGTTATCCTGTATGATATCAAATGTTAGGAATATGAAATCTGCAGAAATGTGAGTAGACGAGCAGGCGACGTACGAGACGTATGAGCTAGTGCCAGCACTTTGCAAGATATTGTCTTCAGAGTTGCGGGTACGGGTGTTCTGCGTGTTGGAGGTGTAGGGAGCAGTAGCATAGATCGCATCGCTGATCGAATCATCGAAGAAGAACTGGCCGATGTGAGTGAGAGATCCGGAATCCGAGACGAAAGTCCTGATACCAATTATTATCAGCATTCAAGATCGAAACGGAAGAATACGAGGAGAAAGATTCACGCACCCGTTATCCCTCGAAGTCCAGCCCTTGTGGACCATGGTATGGATATGAGCAGTCCTGCCGGTGTAGAATCCAGGATAGATCGTCTTGAGCTCGACAATTCCCTGGTCGTTGGAATAGAACCCTCCGCGGAGGAAGGTATCCACATGGATAGTATCAGGAGAACCTCCCATGCCGCTGTAGCCTCCGTAAGCACCAGTGGCATTGGCACTCCAAATTTCTACGAGGGCGTTGGAGAAGGGCTGGCAGGTGGTGCTGTCGATGACACCAATATCGAGGATGAGGGTCGCACCACTAAAAGAAAAGATATAGTGTATATGGTCAGTTTGGCTCAAACAATTGAGAGACATATGACACTTACGTTTGACTCTCGCGGAGGTCATTGCGGAGGAACTCATTCCTAATATAATACGGCCCTTCGGTGACCTCAGGATGGAGAACGCAGGTGGACTATATAACGAGAGAGCAGGTCAGCGTGAAGGCGTACTCGAATGTAAGCAAATCGGGTACGAACATTCTCGATGCTAGTGTAGTGGGGTGTAACGGACTCGGTAACTTGCGCGCTGGCAGCGGTAGTAGTCCCAGCGGTTTGAACAGTCGTAGTCCCNGGGGGCTTGAGTGCCAGGAGGCGCGGAACCTTGACCACTAGGAGGTGCGGAACCTTGAGGGCCAGGAGGCATGGAACCTGAGGCGCCAGAAGGCGCAGAGGTTTGGGCACCAGCAGACACGGAAGCTGGGGCGCCGGAAGGCACGGAGGCTGGGGCACCAGAAGGCGCGCCAGAAGGAAGGGAGGCTGGGGCACCGGGGGGCGCAAAGGCTTGGGCGCCAGGAGGTCCGAAAGCCTGAGCACAAGGAGGACACGGGGGGCAAGCCCCGGGAGCAGGGGGCCTGTCGCCAGGCGGCCCGTGCCTCTTCATGAGATCATCCCTGGCCACGATGCGCCTTCGCTCGAACGCCGCAATCTGAGGAGCACAGGCACGGGCCGCAAGTTCCCGACGGTGAATTTCAGCCTGAAAGGGGGAGAGTCTGAGCTGAATGATAGGTCCAAAAAACTGAAAGACGAACCTTCCGTTCGGCAAGCTGGCGAGCAGACAGACCCGAAAGATCTTCATCTGCGGCGTGGCCTATGTATGAGAAGTGAGAGTGAGTGCTGACCGCAAACAGGTAACGGCAAGGCTTCACTTACCAGAAACAAAGACAGCTAGAGCGACAACGGGGAAGAGAATAGAGAAACGCATTTTCAGAGGCTTGGATGGCCGGGTAGCTGACGTTGGAAGGGAGCGTCGATAACGGCGAAGAAGGAAGGAGAAATGGACAATTTAAGAGCTAAGTCTGGCAGGTGAGTGAGTTGAGTTTTCCCAACGATACTAGGGGGTTTATATACCAGACCTCTCGCACCACCGGCCGCCTTCGAACGGGCATAGAAAGCAGAATGAGTACGCAAGAAGCATGTATCCTGTCGTCATGGCCTTCGCCGCAGCCGGAATTCCCATTTTTACATTTAAATTACGCACAGCCAGGAGTTATGGAGGGTACCATATTGGAGCTGCAGCGAGACGGTCATAGTCGCCAGTGCCCGTCGATGTTTTGCCGGTGCTGGAAATCTCGACGCGGCTCGCAGTGAAAACTGAACTTTTGCAAGAATATTGAGATACCAGCTAGCTCTAGCTAGTCACCAATAATGTCTTCAACGGCACAGCTACAACTAGAACCTCGCTTGGACTAGAATCTGAAGATCATTGACAGCCTTGCTGTGGGACCGCATGATCGTCCAATTTTGCGATCGACGGAAAGTAATGTCCTAAAGGCGAATCCGAAGCTCCTGATTGGTCGCAATACTTCGGAGCCGCAATTTCCATGGATTCGCGAAGTCCTGTGGAGATCTGAGATAAGACAGGGGGCCGGACTCGGTCACTTCAGACCGCTTCAACCCTGACAATGACCAAAGGAAGTCCAGGGAGCGAAGGAATTGGGGTCAACAGCATGCTGTAGCACGGTCATTGTCCCCGCAATGCGCAGCCAGGGGGGTAATAGTTACCGCTGATCTTGTGGTGCCCTACCTTGAGATCGCCAGAAACCAACGAAACCCCCAAAGAAGAGGTCGGCCTCCGGAAAACTGTCTGGATTCTCCTTTCACACGAGGCCGCTGGTGCGGGTTCACAGCTTCCCATGTAAACCAGAAGCTTAGAGATTCGTCAAGCATAGAGGAGAAGGAAGGATATTGCGAAAAAAAGGTTGAGCCATGATCGTGGATGGCGGTGGGGAGCATAGCCGTGGCAGTGTGGCACAGTGATCAAGTTCCGCCATCAAGGGGATCGCCACTAGTGGAATCCGGCTAAGAGCGGGCGACCCTGAACTCGCGGTGGTCAAAGGAAAGTTAACGAAGGGATATTAGGACATAAACCGCAGAGAATGGCTGGATGACATGAAGGAACGCATGCTCTTTGAGTCTCCTTGACCACTCCAGTGGTCCCTATGTCAGTCGGATCCTTCGACGAGAACCCTACTTCCCTTCCGTCTCATAATCCTCCCTCACTGCTTAGACTCTACAGCCAATTTCAATCAACACCCCCCGTGGTGGAGCCTGTGCTGAAGAGAGAAGAGTAATTTTCGCGTTGATGCCGTTGTGATTGGCCCCGTTCACGGTACCTTGAAAGCACTTCAGCTTTCGCAAGCAACTTCGCTCTCCTTACATACTTTGAGGAGACGGTAAAAGTTCTCTCAATAGACCCAAGGCTCTGCGACGCCTTCGTAAAGCAGGTCCTCTTCAAAGTCCTCAGACGTGCTGTGGACTCGACTCGCTTTCGTCGTTCTTCGACTTCATGGTGAGAAAATCTGCTTGTCCGGAAGCGGGCGATCTAGTATACGACTCAGGACCACCAGAGTGGCCGAACTTCGGGAAATTTTTCGATTGTTTACAGAGCAAGGAAAGGAAATGCATCGTGTAAGTTCTCGAACTCGTTCGAGCAGCATATTTATGGCCCATCCTCAGATGGAGGCGTCCCTCAAGATTTCGCCGAACACGCCAAGACAGCCAGACGCCTAATGTCGAAGCTGGTGATCCCGGTAGCTCAGGTCGGCTCTCCGTTTATTTGGTTTTTTGGGTGATCGATTGACATTGAAATACAGGAAAAGGATGGCACTGATTATGTAGAAACCGAGCAGTCGAGCTTCGGAGATAAGCTTGGATCGCAACAGTACCGTTGAAACCAAAAAAGTAGGGGGAGATGAATACACCTAGGTGTCTCTTTGAGTAAAGATCCCTGTGCTAACCATGCTTGAATTACCCTTTCCGATATGCGGGTAAGCGCGGCTCTATGAAATGCGAACATTTGAATCCGTGTTGGCGCCAAGTTGTATGTAATGACGAACGTTTTGATCCTAGCGCTTCCCCGTGTTCAAAGGAGCGTCGGAACGCCGGGCTCAACCAATAGCCATGCATACGTGTCCTGATCCCATCCTGATCCGAACTTACGCTTCTCATACCCACACTTGGCCACTTGGCTGGATGGTGTACACGACGCCTGAGCGCGAGGAACGATGCCAATCGCATCGTGAAGCACAAGAAACGGTGTGGCGAGCAATGCAAGTCTATTACGCAGAAATAATCTAATTCAACGCACTGTCCGACCCGATAGCACAAAGTGTTCCGAAAGTTACTTCCTTGTGGTGAAGACGGAACGCAGGTTGTCCCAAACAACCTTGGGCGATTGTGCAGCGTCAATACCGTGCCAGAGACCCTTGGCCTTGTAGTAGTCAACAACGGGGCCGGTTTGGGTGTGGTAGGTCTTGAGACGGCGGGTGAGGGTCTCGGCGTTGTCGTCGGAGCGTTGGATGAGAGGTTCGCCGGTGATGTCGTCGATCCCAGTCTTTTTGGGTGGGCTGCAGACATGATCAGGGACAATATGAGTGGCAGAAGGGTGACACGTACTTGAAGGTCTTGTGGTATGAACGACCGCTGGCAGGGTGGATGAGACGGCCGGTAATACGCGAGATGAGGAGCTGGTCATCAATGAGGAGTTGCACAACTGAGTCGAGCTTCTCGCCGCGTGCAGACAACATGCCGTCGAGCTTCTGGGCTTGAGGAACGGTACGAGGGAAGCCGTCGAGGACGAAACTTTATATTGTTGCGCAAAGAATCGTTAGAAACGCGAATAGAACCATGAGGCATGGCACACGCACCCATTCTTGCAGCCCTTGTTGTTCTCCAGCTGCTCCTTGATCATATTGACCATGATATCGTCGGAGACGAGTCCTCCAGCATCCATGATCTTCTTGGCCTCGATACCCAAGGGAGTCTTCTTCTCAACCTGGTCTCTCAGCATGTCCCCAGTTGCCAGGTGGCAGACGCAGAACTCATCCCGAATCTTGGGTGCTTGGGTGCCCTTCCCTGCAATTCGTTCAATGGTTCATGAGACTCTCTTCACCACGTATAACATCCACCAAAAATTACACGTACCAGCACCAGGAGGCCCAATCAAAATGGTTCGCAGCTGCTGAGCTGGAGTTGGGGTTGCCGGTCCCTTGGGCTTGGCCTCAAGCGCTGCAATCTTCTCGTTGAGCTGAGAGACGAGGGACTTGAGGTACTCGAGTTCTGAAGAGCCAGCCATGACGGTGTAGAGACAGAGGAAGGGGGTAGACTAAGAGAGCGTAGGGTCCAACGAATACGGGCAACCTCCAAACCGAACCGGAAGCGCCTTCGGGCAAAATTGGTCGGAGCTCAACGGCCGGTGCGCCGTTTCCCACCCATTCCTCCTTCCGATGCCCCGCGTTCCTCATCGTGATCGACGGCCATCCATGCGCCACCAACGTCCACAGGCAAGGGCCTGCCATTCCTTCCCGTGAAGGTATCAAACTAGTCGCCATTAAATCGGTTGAATGATTTTTCGTGATTTGATCTTCGTTTTGCAGGTCCTAGCTTGCTGAGCTCCGAGTCGTTAGTCAAGCCTGCATTCTCTCTTTGAACTCTGGGGTTCGCAAGATGTGACCAGAGTCGTCGAGACTTTGCTTCGTTTGCGTCTTAAGCGCTGAATTAGTCCTTCAATGGCAGGAGACTCGACTACAGGCACCACATCCTGAATTTGGGTGGTGCCTGGCACAGGATGTCGGCACTATCGAAGCTTCCGGACACGTCGCGGTCTCAGCATTTGGCAGATGAATGGTGACAGCTTTTGCTACTTAAAAGCCAGAGGATTCATTTCGCTGCAACTGCTTCGATCCCCCTGCACCTCCATCGTGGCTACTCCAGACACTCTCCCGCTTGTTTGCGTCGACCCCAACCCCGATATCTCGGGGATTGGGGTACGGGTCGCCATTTACGTCCAGGCGTTTGTCAACATCGCCTGTGTTATCATCTTCTCTTTGGACAACCACATCTCCGGCTTCGAGCACAAGGTTCTCATCAACGCATCCCTCAACCTCTTTGTGTCTGGCTGTGCTCTCCTCATTTGCACGGCAGTTCAGGGGACAACATTCGGATTGAGCTTGCACCATGCACTCATTGTACTCAACCTGAACTGGATCATCGCGTTTAGCGGCCTCCTTTATGTCTTGATCTTTGCATACAACCACGTCAAAGGTCAATTTGGCGGGAGGCGTTTCGGACCCGGCAAGATTGAGCCAGCTACAATGTGGTTGGCAGTCGTCTCTGGGACTCATTTATGTGGCATGGGCGCTGTAGGAATATGGGTCTGGGTAAAGAGCAAAACCTTCGGGGGCCAACCGGAATGTAATTCATTAACCAGCTTGAGGATCTTTGGCAAGAAATTAAACGCCTTAGATCCAACTTTACGGAAAGCATCAATAGCAGTCTATGCCATAGCGACTGTCCCCGTCGTCAACCTCTTGGTTGTTTTGCTCTTTGCCTTGATTATTATCGGTTTTGTATGGCTCTTTTACTGGGCTGTGCATGGCCACTTCCAGTGTTTTTCCCCACCGTGGAGGGGATTTGTCCTTTCTGGAGCAATTGCCGTTGTGCTCGCGCTTGACACTGCGTTCATTGTCAGCACGGAGCTGATGATCTCTCGGGGTTGTGTCAAGGTGGGAGAAGGACAGTGGACATATGGCCAGACGCTCGCCTTGGTGGGGTTGATCATTCCATTGATCGACACGATGAAGATGTTGAAGCTATGGATCGGGGGGGTAGAGAGGCACAATCGGTTTGGAAGAGAGGATGTCAATGATTGGACTGTTGCCCCGACTAAATTCCCATTCCGTCGCTTGTAGGTCTTGTCATTGCTTGTAACATATCTCTTAGGTGCTGTGAGTCTCTTTGATAGCTTACCCAACTTCGTTATTAATACCTGGCTGTCTTGTGATAATTTGTTGTCCCGTACTATAGTGTCACTAATAATTGCAAATTAGTTTATTGAATTGTGTCTTACCGATTCCTGATAAGGGCCGTCCAGAAACGCGTCTGTACCCCACTCACACGGGGTCTTGCAAAGACGACATAGTAGAGCTTTTCTAAACGGATCCTCACTGAGTTACTTTGAGGGGGCACCCCTAGTTTTACACTCTTCAGACTAGACCCTTCGTAGCCCTACTAAGCGTGAGATACACCTCCTACTGAGAATCTTCCAGACCCGCCGCGAACCAAAGTCTGACAGGCGAAATGAGGAGGTCATTCCTACTTAAGCGCCGAAGACCCCTCCAGTTCATAGCTACTATTTCATTAAGCCTAGCTAATAATCAGCAGAGTCTGACAGTGGAGTTGCGAACTAACACTAGTCATCCCAAGGAATAGTTTGAGTCAGCCCCAGAGCAGACCTATTCCATGGATGCACTTTCTTCCTATCCGACTTTATCGCCTTCCACAGAATCTTCCCCGTATCAGTCACAGGAACGATCAACCCTACTAGCGCCAACGTCTGCCCAAACGTCCACTGCCCCTCTCCCAATTTAACTAGCTCGCTATGCATTCTAGGCCTCGAAATCATAAGCTCCGTGTCAACTATGAAAAGGACATCCAACAAGATTATCGCTGAAATTCCACCAAACAGAACAAATGTCCTCCATGACAGATCCTGCAGAGCTCGGAACCTGCGAATTCCGAGATACACAAGGCCAAGCAAACCCATAACGATGAGGGCAGCCAGGAACACGCAAAGGAGGTTGACAAAGGGTATTGCAGCCATCCAATACACTGCCAACGACACTTTCTTCAGTGAGCCGTTCAACACGCTGATGTTCCTCCCAAAAACCGTCATCACAGTCAAAGGTGTACATTCCGGCTGATCTCCAAAGCTCCTGATCTTCGTCCAAACCCACACACCCACTGCGCCCGTCCCACATAAATGAACAGCTGAAAGCCCAATCATCCACTTTCCCTCTGGGATGTCATCGTCGGGTACTTCATACTCCGGCGCTCCGCACCCTGGTATAGCCAGAAGAGTCGCGACAACGTTGTACGTCCAAATAAAGACATACAACAACGCACTAAGCCCGACAATCCAGTTGAGGTTAAGCACGATCAGCGCATGGTGCACTGTGATTCCGAATGTCGACCCTTGGACGATCGTGCAAACGAGGAGAGCGCAACCGATGAGGAAGAGGTTGAGTGATGCAGTGGTAAGGATCGTGTGTTCAAAGTCGGATATCCAGGTGTCCCTGGAGAAAGTGATTGCACAGGCAATGTTGAGGAATGCTTGGACGTAGATCGATATTCGGACGCCAATCCCTGATATATCTGGGTTTGGATCCAGGCAGGGGAAAACAGCGCCGGAAGGGCTGGAACTTGACATGGAATCGGTGGGCGGACAGAAGGAGAAGCGGGCTACGGACGAGATGGATCCAAAGCCTATATATACATATTTCGTAACAATCATGCTGTCACTGCCGGTGGCTTTCTACAGCCTGTCCGCAGCTCGGAGTAAATACAAAATTAGGACGCCTCATTTACCGGGCAAGCACTTCGATCTCAAGTCATCAGACGAGAAACACCCGCTATAGAACGAGTGTGAGGTGGATTTCACCTCCACCTAGCATTTTGCCATTATATTAAGCTCAGAACCATCCGTTATCATGAGTGGAAATGAATCCTTCACAGTGATTCCTTTCATTCAGCGGAGAGTCAGAAAAGAAAAGCCGAACATTATTGTTTTAACCTAATTTTGGATAGGCACTCGCCCGCTCACTCCCCTCCGCTCCATTCCCCCTCTATATGACTTACACTTGAATTCATTCATTTATATTCCTTCACTAGGAGCATAATCTGGATCCCCACTCAGAGGAAAGTACTGTCGGTATTGGGGCAACGAGGACGCATTCACATACAGGACGTTAAACATCATCGGCGCTGACCACCGCTGAGATATAGTGCTCTCACACCCAATCGACCTGGTGGTCACCTGAGGTCCCGGTGAAAGGCGGCATGAAACCACTCTCATCGAGGTCTAGTTGGAAGAATTTATGACGCAGCAAATGCAGCCTGTCTGGAATTTTCCAAGCGAGCTTTGGAAGCTCCTTGAGCATCTCCGTTCTGATGCGCCTGCAGTGAGGGCATCAGCAAAAAGTCGGTCAGCAGAAAACCTAGTTCTTCCCGAGCTCTATCTAAGATATTGTTAGATCAGTTCAAATCACTATGATGTTCGACAGAGCTGCGTTTCGTCAGATATGTTGCAGGGGAGATCTGGCAACGACATCCCGACGGTTTCCAGATCTGGTAATGCCGAACGTGGAAGAGGAATGATCCGGCACCGACCGATCCGATA
>SDEE01000981.1:0-15625 GCA_004126415.1 Candolleomyces aberdarensis
GTGAACGGACGTACCCGCTTCACAGCATCATCGCAAGCGTTCTTCAGCTCTGTGCTTTCACCTCCTCTCTGTCCGATGCCGGAACTGTGGCTGCCAGAGGTCCCAATGGCCGGTCCGCGAGGACTCGGCAAACGCGCTTTTTCGCTTGAAGTCGAGCAGACCGAACCTGCACATTCACGCTGAATACGGTGTTCATTCGGGCGGATAGGGAGAGATTATTGAGGAGTTAATAGTGGGCAGGGTCGTGCGGGAGTAACGAAGAGAGCGGACTCGACCGTGACCGGTCGTTATCTTGGGGGCACGTGTCCAGCCATCTCGCGTCTCAGAGCGATCATCTCCGAGTCGAGTCCATCTTCCACCATTCTGTCGTGAGGAGAGTTTCCTGACGTCCAATGACTCGGGAATATGTCAGTCCTGGAGCGTATCGCATTCCCTGACCGGTGAGTCCTTCCTAAAGCTAAAGCTCCAATGGCTATCATGGCGTCCGGTACTCTTTCCGTCTTTACAGCCGACTCTACAGTTCACCGTACCTGTGATCTGCGTGCTTAGGATGGAAAGAATTTGAACGTGCTGCTGACGTTGTAGGAGGTTGAGTTCCTTAGATAAATGGTACGTAGCCGCTTCAGCTAATGCTTCTCCAGGCGAGGGAATAGCGTCCCTGGTGGATTCCAAATAGCCGTGGGCTGTAGTGGAGCGATGTCTTTCCTAAAGCTGGAGCTCCAATGGTTATCACAGGCGTCAGGATGGAAATAATCTGAATGCACTGCTGATATTGCAGGAGGTTCAGTCGAAGGTGAAATTCTTTGGGTAAACGGTACGTAGCCACGCTCCTCGACATACTAATGCCTCTTCAGATGAGGGAATCCCCGCTCCGGTGGATTATCAACAGCCGTGGGTCGCGGTAGTACCCCTTACGCCTCCTGAAAAACGCCTCCGAGCCACAGTATTTTCGTACCCGGCTTTGTTCGTCCGGAGACCTCGTCAAGCCTCAGGTATACACTGATCAGGAATGCAATGCCAGTCCTTTGGCTCTTGCAGTGACCGCCAATACCGGATCGGTGCATCTCTTCGCCTATTCAGCGTCATTAACGCACCCATGGCAGGTGCCGATGAGACTTAGCTCGTCTCCAAACGTGAGGTCGCGATGAAGGTGCTACGAAATCATTGCAAGCAAGAAAGTCAGATCTCACCTCTTGGACGATATGAGGCCGGAAATTCTGTCTACCCCTGCCTCCTTCAAACCTAGTTTTCGAGCTCTGGTTTTGACGCACCCTTGAACTGGCCACTGAGCGGCTAGACTGGCTTCAGATTGGTCTCAACCGTATCGGTACCAGACATCGAAGGATGTCTGGTCACAACTCTATTAACTTCACTCATGAGCAAATAGCCATACGTTCAACAAAGGCGAGTCGCTTTTCCTGCTTCAAGACAGGATCTCTCGGCACCAGGATCGACGAATCCACCGACCAGTTCTCAGGTCTTCAGGGAGCACATTTGAGTCACCGAACCTAACTGTACGGTCCGCGAAAAGATTAGGGAACACGCACGCAACCTCGAGCCTTCCCTCCAGGACAACAATTCTCTTCTACATAGCCCTCATTATCGACGGAGCCTTTGACACACTGCGCATTTCGTGGATACGTATTGCGGTGCGCGCCTCATTCGCAATCGACCGCTCTAAGAAAGAGGCGCGGCTTTGGACGAGCCGTCGTGGGATTCGATTGGGGTTTTTTGCGACGCATGAGGCGATCTCAACTAAAATATTCGAGGACAGGACCAATTGCTAGGTCGACGAAAACCTGGAGCTTGAAATGGCATGCCGGCGCCTAGGTAGAGTAATGAATCAAGACCTTGCACGGACCAGTAGTTGCAGCGGTGGAGATGCCCTGGTCGTTTCGGGCCCAGGTTCTGTCCAGGCGCAATATTTCCTAGATATTAGATAAATACACTGAAGTTGGATTTCAGGAACCGAGAAAACATAGACACATGACATGGGGTATTGTACAGGCATATAGGGCAGTGAAAGGGGCGTAGCTCTAACACGAAATAATACGCAAAGACATACATGAATCACAGCGGAAGATGTCGAGCTACAGAGAAATAGGACAGGGGATAAAAAAGACTAGAGTTGAGGCGTCCTTTATCCATATACTCGAAAAGCAAGTACATCAATTCGCAGCGCAAAGTAAATAAGAGAAGAAAGTGGAATCGAGAGAATAACGAGAAACATGGAAATCCAAAAGCAAGGGACGAATGGGGTGGCGAACAAAATAGATTGGGCTGCACAATCGGAGGCACAATCGGAGGTGTCAGTGGACGGGGGGGTTGCTGCTTGTTCCAACGGCGCCGACTCCAGCAATCGAGCGATATCTACGTGTCCGTACCACTCTGCCAGCGAGAGGGCCGTGTCCCCGTTCGAGTTGCAGTCGCTGTGGATGTTGGTGAGCTTCGGAGAACCAAGCAATCTTTGGACGACGTTGTAGCGGCCACTGCTGGCGGCAAGCATCAACGCCGTGTTGCCTCGTTTGTCTCGGTGGTCGACTGAAATGCTTGGTTCGGAGAGGAAGAGTTGAACGAGTGAGTCGTGACCGAAATGTGACGCCCATTGAAGTGCGGTTCTACCGAACTTGCAATCCTGTGCATTGGGATAATTGTGGTAGTTGATGAAGGGAAGGATGCTGTGTACGGTGTCTTCGTCCCCGCTCCGGGAAGCACAAACGAGGAGATTGCATCCGCATGCTGCGATGACATTGGGGTCCATTTCATGGCCTCGGGGATGGGAGAGAAGTTGGTGAACCATCTCGAATTTCATTCGATGTGCCGTCGCAACGAGGGCATTGTGTCCGTGAGTAGGGCAGCGGGCATCGACGGTGATATCCTTTCGACTAAGCAGGGTGTCAACGATTGCCCATTTGCCCAGAGAACACGCCCAGATAAGCGCCGTGCAGCCGCAACTTCCGGGTGCGTTCACGTCGAACTCTGCTCGAGGCAAAAGTAGCTCCAGGATTTGTGACGACCCAAATCTGGTGCAGTATACAAAGATTGGGTCACCCGATCCTTCAGGTTTGGCGGTTTGGCTCACGTCTTCATACCGGTCGCGAAGCTTCTGACGGAGGGGATCATGGGCGTTACATGTTGCGTATGGCCTGCTGATCCTATCCGTCTTCTTATCCAGGCAACTGTACGATATGCCAGTTGACGACCATCTAAAACTATCCACCTGTCTTCCTCTGACCTCCAGTAGACAGCATTCTCCAAAGGAACAGAGGTAGAACGGCCATGGTTCCCCCCTATAGACGTGGATTTGGGAGTGCTTGCCCTTGACCCACATAGGTATTTGCACCACACATTGCATTAGAGAATTGGCATCGATCATGGGGTGTTCAAGGAGTAGCTTGACAACACCTATATCGCCAGCCTGGACTGCGATAGACAGCGGAGAAGGTTTTCCCGCATTTACGTCCAATTTCGGCTGAGAAAGAAGGAGTTTGATGGTGTTGAGAGTAGTGCTACCAAGATACTGGACCATACAAGCTCCTCCGAGTGCAGTGTATCCATCAGTTTCCCGGTTGAGGTCGATGTTGGGATGCTCAAGCAGTAACTGAACCACCGTATGATTTTGCCAGCAGACGGACGCCTGAGCCAAGGGAGGCGGATTGCCAGAATTAGGGTCGATTGAGGGAAAGGACAGGAGGAAAGCCACAATCTCTGCGGATGCTTGGGACGCCGCAGTCGAAAGTGCAGAACGCCCATTGAGCTCGACGAAGTTGACATCTATTATTCTTCCTCTTGACAGGATTGTTTTGATTTCATTGAGTTTCTTTTCCTTATGATCACCGGTAGTAGCAGCTGAAATAAGTGCCCTGCTACCAAATGATTCTTCAAGGATAGCCGGATGAGACAGAAAACTATCTGTGGGGCTCGGCCTCCGTATGAATGGCGTAGACTCGAGAAGCAGCATGAATGGAGTTTTCCCATCCATGTTCAGTGCATTCACGTTGATTCTAGGGGATGCTAGAAGCAATGGAACAGCATCTTTTTGTTGCAATGCAGCGACATGCAATGGTGTTGGGAGCTGACGATGATCTATTAACCGTTGGGGCTTCAGTGTGTTGGCGCATTTGCAGGCCGCATGACCGATTGTGAGACCAACATTGACATCGATGTCGGAACGTTGAAGTAGTAGTCGGATGATGTCCGAATTTGGCCTGTCACTGAGACATGCAAACCACAGTGCAGTCGGACGGCATTCGTAGCTTTCAGCCCGAAGGTTGATATCGAGCTCCTCGCCGCGGCTACTCAGCAGTAGGTCGACAATGCCTGTGTGACCTTGGTGGCATGCATGCATCAGCGCTGTTGGGCTACCCACGTTCACGTTAACGTTGGGTCTGGACACGAGAAGCTCCGCAATCTGGCCATGACCAACGTATGCCGCCATAGACAAGGCACTCCCGCCTGTGGCATCTACGGCGTTGACGTCAAGTCCATCTGTTGCTAATAACTTCCGTACCAACGCCTCCCACCCTTTCAAGCATGCTTGCACCAATACTGGAGGTTCACCCAGAGTAAGATCCACATCTGGCCTCGACAACAGAAGGTCGACAATATCCCAGCGGTTTGCCTCCATGGCACAGGTAAGAGGTACTCGCCCCGTCGAGTCAAGTACATTGATATCGATGTCTGAACGACGGAGTAACTGTCTGGCGATTAGTAATCGGCGGTTGGTTGATGATTGGTCGAAGTTGGAGAATATTGGTGGCCTACGAGGTTCGGTCTTTTCGCATTGGATGGCCTGAATCAATGGAGGAATGGAGCCCTTATTGACAAGGATATCCTGTCGAGCAAGGAAAATGTCCACAATGCTTGAATGGCCCTTCATCACCGCAGCGGAAAGAGCCGTACACCCCGTCGAGTCCTCTGCATTGACATCGACATGCTCCAACAGCATTTCAACGGTTGATGCGCATCCTGCCTTCGCCGCTTCAACCAGAGCTACCGCCTTTGGGCGTATTTTCGTCTTCGAGATGAGCTCAGACGCCATATCTCGAAGTCCAAGGCTTGAAGCAATCTGCAAGCAGCGGTGAACATCGTCCTCGTCCGCATTTCTGAGAATCCTTTCTTGGGTTGACATTAACTCTGAACAAGAATCGTATCGTTCCCTGAAGGTCCAATGAGAGGCCAAAGCCATCTGGTTTGCGGCAATTGACAAGGCTGTTCCCGCTCTGTTGCAGCGAGCGTGCAGATTAATATGGGGATGGGCAAGAAGCTTGGAGATATTCTCGCTGCGACTATGGTAGGTAGCCACGATCAGAGGTGTACACCCACAACGAGGCCCTAGGTTGACATTGATGTCGGGGTGGGACATCAGCAGCTCAACGATGGCGACATTGGCACCCAGCAGGTTGTGCTCACCACTGGCTTGCATGAGGGCTGTATATCCTGTCCATGGGTTCAGGGCATTTATGTTGAGATTTGGATTCAATAAGATTTGCCTGACCATCGCCTCGTCTCTATTTAATGCAGCCCGAGCGAGTGGAGCGAGTCCAGTGTTGCAGTAGGTCACATTCACATCAATGCCTGGCCTGGAGAGAAGTAGTCGGATAGTGGCCTTCTGATTTTGCCCCACAGCACACGCCAATGCAGTGCAACCGCAGGTAGCTCTGGCGATTAACGCTTGTCCATCGTTTGGGGTGCGGGACAGGAGAAACTTCAACATTGACTCCTGCCCGCAACCTGCCGCCAACATGATAGGTGTCTTGCCCTCTGCCGATTGGTCCATTGGAGAAAGGGAAGGCCATTTTTCCATGATAGCTTCCGCTGTATCAACATGCCCGCCTATGGCAGCCATGTGAAGGAACGTGAAGCGGTGTCGCGAGGTGACTGTGCTATCCTGGACATGATCTAACAGATAGTCTTGGAGGCCGACCAGTAAAGCCAGGTGCTCCGGACTGAGGTGCCTTTCCCTAGATATCCATCCGTCCGGCCACAGCCGCGACCACGACGGAGTCGGCAGCCGCTGTTCATGGGCGGTAGACTGCGAGAGAAGAAATTCTCTCACACGATCCGGTAAACCAGATTCTTTGCAAGCAAGACGTGCATGACGGTGCCAGGTTTGACAAGCATACTTCTTGAAGTGATTGTTGAAGGGTGAGATATCAGGGAAAGAGTTGTAGCCAGTGCAAAAGCACGATAATGTCGAATGCGGGTTTGAGTCTAGCCAGGGTGGGCGTCGGGCCTTTAAAAAATCGCTTGTCGTGTAATCTATCATYATCGTTTGTCAAGAGATGACCCCGATGTCGTGACGAATGGAACATACGAATGAGTCTGACGCCTTGGTGCTGTGACACTGGCAGCCCACGCACAGGCGTGTCAAGCGTAACAAGGCCGCAGCAAACATCAAGGAGTAGTTCTATCGGAGACATGCGATTGCCGTCGAAAGYCTTGRWATCGAGTTCGATAGCGACGGCCTGCTGTAGCGCTTCGATCGACATGGGTTCCAGGTCGGGATCCAGGGCATAGGTCACCCACAGGAGCACTCGTTTTGCTAACGAAGCCTTCTCCTCGCCCTGAGCCTCGATGCGTTCCAGCGTGTGGTCATATAGCTCATTCAACCCGATCGGGAGCGTTTCTAGCTTCTTCATCAACGACTGGACACTGATACAGCCTTTCAACGCTTCAACTTGGAGACTTGCGATCAAAAACCTAGACATCGATGAATTATCGGTCACAACTATAGAAAGAAGAGGGAGATGGCCGACTTACATTCCACCGGACTTTCGCTTTACAGCAGTACACAGCTCTTCCTTGGCTGCATCCTTGCCCAGTAGAACTGCGTGAAGGCTGGGGATATCAAGGATCCTCTTCTTAACAAATCGTTCTATGTCTTCATTCCGAGCTTCGATGTCAACTTGTACAGCACATGGGAACAGACGTTGGAGCGATCCCAAGGGACGTGACATAACGAGGGTGTGTGCGTTTGAAGGGAGGGAGTTTATGAAGTCAAGCAGTGGTTTCCTAGCATCTTCCTCTGCTTCGTCTAATCCATCGAGTACAATGAAGACACGATCGAACTTCTGGACAACGGCTGACATGAGTTGGTGCAGTTCCACATCCGACGGGCGGGAATCAACCCTTTCGTGAGTCCGGAAACTCTCGCGAACATGCTCGAGGGTAGATCGATCGTGACGCAGTAACTGCTGAATCCACGAAGCGAAGATCTCGGAAGGAGAGCACTTCTCCGTGTAACGGCAGAAGGCAAAGATGACAGGCGCTTGGCGTGCAGTGTTGTCGCCTCTTTGAAGATGTTTGATGACGATGGACCTGAGACGTTGATTGGATAGAAGAGTGAGCAAACGAAACAAACGGAGCAATAAATGCATACGAAAGGGTGGTTTTTCCTGCGCCGGCTACATACGGATATCGTCAGCAATACAGTCTGGAATGGTAGAATGCCAACTCACGCTTTCCTGTACCCCACAGAATCTTGGAATCACCTCGCTTCCAGCGACCAAACTCTTCGCTCTCGATGAACCACATTCCAGTTCCTTCCGTCGCTTTGGAAATCGATTCCGAATAGATAGAACCAAAGCTGACTTTCGTCAACCACTCGCAAACCCGGTTCATTAGATTGTCGTCTGCTTTAAGTCAGCGGTCAAGTGTCGTCGCAACTGAACCGGCGCTCACCTGTTTCGTCCCCGTCACCAGGAGGCGCAGAGATGATGTAGTTGTGCACGTCTCTTGCAGCGGACGAGAAGTTTGCAGTTCCTACTTGAAAATGATGTGAATTTTCGAATCCATGCTGGCTTATCCGCCCTGGAAGGTCAGTTCCGTCAGCTTCAAGAGGATGGTGTTGGGCGGTCTTCCTCACTATCGTTGTTACAGGAGCCATCCATGGCGCTGATGGTAGGAAAGACGATCTGCAAGAGAGGTGGAATGCACCCCAATACATACCCATCAATATAAGGATTGTTTCATGCCACGCACAGCAAGTAACCGTAAGGCGCTCGTTAATTGTATGTGGGAAGCTTTACCAGATATGAACCGACATCAGCCCAAATCACTGTCGAGCGCTGGGAGGCGCCACCAGGAGAAGCATGAAACACAAAAAGAGCCACGGAATTGGGGGTTGAGAGAGTGAAGTCGCGCTGACCGAGAGATTGACTGCGCCTCCCGCTGCCTAAAACAATGCAAGTGAACTGGCCTTAAATGAATAATAATGTAGTCCTTGTAGTCCACACACCTTCACAACTGCACCGAGCAACGGTTGCCACCGTTTCGAAAGCGATGCACAGTTGGACAAGAGGATGGAGTGAGACGCAGACAGACCGAAATACGTCCGAATACAATAAAGGGGTTGCCAGATCTCGCGAACGCCGAGCACTAGAAATCACCGTGCTTGTGCTCTGTTTGCATTCTCACTGGGCGAAGCCACGAGAGGGACGATCGATTCAAAACAACCGTAATATTGGCAAATCGTACGTATGCACACTCTGATCAATGAGGTACTTGCGCTTGAAGTAGGCACGTAGATGGAATATTTGCCATACACTAGAGCTGTGAGTGCACAGATGGTGAACGAAGCAAATCCTTGGATACGATCATTCGTGGAGACTAGGTGGAGGAAAAGTGAGTAAACTGGGAAGTGCATCGAGTAGGAGGCAGGACGCACTATTGATTTGGGTAAATCGCACTTCCTGGTTCTTGAGGTAATTCATTTCGTCAATTAATTCTTTTTTGGATTTTGCTTTTGCACATTTCGGTTTCGAGGCCAGAGAGGGATTCTTGGTTGGCAATAGAAACCCGTTAGCAACAGTGTACGAACACATAGGAGGTCAGAGAACACGTACCTCCTTCGATATAATTCTTCAACCACCCTCACCCTCCGCACGAGCTCACGATCTCGATATTCATCCTTTGATTTTGGCCTTTCCCAACATTCGCTGTCACGGTCACGAGCTGGTTCTCGTGCGCCGAATTCCAAATGCATTCTGCGTTAGGATCGCGGGACGCCGACATGGAGAATCCGATAACTGAGGTTTCCGGTGGCGAGCAGAATAGGAGAAGACCGAGCAGCGAGAGGGCCACGAGGGCCACGAGGGAGGTTACGAGAATTCCCATCGAATATGGTATCGCCTTCAATGAATTAGGTATAGTGTCGGGATGGCCGTTATGATAGTGTACCTAGGCTCTTTGACAATGAGCCGTCACCGGGTGATAAGAGTAGAGTAGGGCGAAAGAGCACTTACACAATGAGACCAATTGTCACCACAGACTTCGACGTTTCGAGATCGACTTCGTAACCATAGAATACCGTATCAGCAGCGACCAAAACGCTCAGCCCTCGCAAAGCCCATCTGACGTCTGTGTGGTACATTTGCTTGAACAGCTCGGGCCGTGATAGGACCTGCAAGGGCGAAGAGAGGATATCAGCAAACGAGGCTCGTCGTAGCCTGGATCGGGCTATTCAGGGTGACAGACGAGTGGGGACGACCGCGCTCTTGGGCATCTACATCCCCCACACGAATAAACCATCGAATCCCGACGGAGGCTTTCCGTCCAGGCGGCAGACACCAAAGACGAATGGACGTACCCGCTTCGCAGCGTCATCGCAAGCATTCTTTCCTCCGGCAGACTCGCATTATTAACTTTCGCCTCCTCTGTGTCCAATGCGGCCGTGGCCGGTCTGCGGGCTTAGGACTCGGCGAACGAGCTTTCTCGCTTGAATTTGAGGGTACTGCTGCTTTGGCCTTTCCTGACGTTCGCTATGAAAATCACGAGCTGGTTCTCGTGCGTCAAATTCCAAATGCATTTGGCATTAGAATAGCAGGGACGCTGATATGGAGAATTCGATAGCTGAGGTTTCCGGTGGCGAGCATACTTTGAGGAGACGAGGAGGGAAGTTAAGAAAACATTTGGCGCTTCCCAACGAACACGATATCTCGGAGTAGGCATGGAGTGTCGAAATGATCGCTAGGAGAGTGTACCTAGGGCATATGACAATGAGCCTTCGCCGGGTGATAGGGGCAGGGGTAGAGTGGAGTCGGGCGAGAGCACTCACACAATGAGACCAAGCGTTGCCACAGTCTCGATTTTTTCAAAGTCGGCTTCATCTCCACAGAATGCCGCACCAGCGCCGACGGAAACGCTCATCCCAGAGCCAATCTGAGCAGGTATATCCGACGAACAGCTCTGGCCGTGATAGGAGCTACAAGGGTGAAGAAAGGATATCAGCAAACGAGGCTCGTTGTAGCCTGGATCGGGCTATTCAGAGTGACAGACGAGTGGGGACGACCGCGCTCATGGCATCCACGTCCCTCACACGGCCTAATCATCAAATCCCACTGGCAAAGACCTTCCGTCCAGGCGGCAGACACCAAAGACGAACGGACGTACCTGTTTCACAGCATCATTTCAAGCATTCTTCAACTCTGCACTTTCACCTCCTCTCTGTCCGATGCAGGAGTTGTGACTGCCAAAGGTCCTAATGGCCGGTCCACAGGGTAAGAACTCGGTGAACGAGCCTTTTCGCTTGAAGTCGAGGGTACTGCTGCTTTTTTACGCGCCCGCACCCTCACGTTGAATACGGTGTTCATTTGAGGAGCTCCAGTTGATAGTGGGCACAAGCCGGAGTCAGAGAGAGAGAGAAAGGAACGGATAGACGTCGCGTAGTTTTCAGAGGCACGTGGCCAGCGATTTCGCGTCCCATAATCTCCGATTCCGAATCCATCTTTCACCTTTCTGGCACGGAGGTATGCTTTCTGACGTCCACTGATTCAGGGAATGTGTCGTTCTCAGTCCTGGAGCACCGTATCACATTCCCTGACCGGGGAGTCTTCCCTAAAGTTAAAGCTTGGCCAAAATTAAATGGCTATCAGGCACTCTTTCCATCGTTATAGCCGATGCTCCAGCCAACACGAGTTTCAGAAAATTCATCCCACCTGTGATGTGCGTGCCTAGGATGGAAAGAACCTGAATGCACCGCTGGCATCGCAGGAGGTTGAGCTGAAGGTGAAAATCCTTGCGTAAACGGTACGACGTAGCCGCTCTTGTTATATATGTTCCTCGACATACTAATGCCTCTTCAGGTGAGGCAATCGCCGCTCCGGTGGATTCTCGACAGCCGTAAGCCGTAGTGGTACCCTTAACGCTTCCTGAGGAACACGTCCGAGTCGAAATATTTTCATGCCCTGCTTGATTCGTCCGGAGACCTCGCCAAGCTCAGGACACATTGATCAGGAATGCAACGCCAGTACTTTGGCTCCTGCAGTGACTGCCAATACCGGGTCGGTGCCGTGCAAGGGCCATCCCTTCGCCTATTGAACAGTATTAACGCTCTTCAGCCTTCAAACGTGAGGCCGTCGTGAAAAATTTATGAAATTTTTGCAGGCAAGAAGGCTTCAAACATGACCGCATCTCGCCTCAGGGCAGCTTTCTTCGAAGATAAGATTCCGGAAATGTTGTTCACCGCTACCTCCTTACCATTTAATGAGCCCTCATCCACGCACCCCTCAATTGGCCACCGAGCAGACAGATTGGCTTCGGCCGAATCGGTACCAGACACCACCAACTTCAGTCAGCTACACCCAGCGCGAGAAAGCACCATCTCCGTGTTCTAATCCTTCTTTCGTGATACGACACCGACGTTCTTTGCAGAAACAGCCTTTCATATAGCAAAGGCGTGTCATACCTGCCGCGAGACTCTCTGGACGCCAGCTTCGACAAACCCATGGATCAGCTCTCTGAAGCCAAGCACAGCTATGTCAACCGGGCCCGAATTCCTGTAGACGACAGTTGACGAATAGGTTTTCAGATACAACGCCCAGTCGTTTGTCCTTCCGACAACAACTCTGTCCTTCTCCAAATATCTACTGCGCATTTGCTGGGGCCTCGTTCGCAATTGTCCTTCCACCCCAGTTCTAAGAAACAGTCACGGCATCGGCCGAGCTGATTCGGTACGCTTGCGGCGCATGAGGCCATCTCAGCTACATATCCGAGGACAGGGCGACCGCTGGCTGTACGAGTGGTGAGAGCTCGAGTTTTGGATGGCATGTCTGTGTCTAAATAGAACCCGACCATTCACGGATCAGTAGATGCAGAGAAGCGTCGGAGGCGACCTGGCTGCCTTGGGCCGGGGTTTTGTCTTGGTGCAATCTTTACTAGATAGAAGATAAATATAAATCGAAGTTGGATTTCAGGAACCGAGAAAACTTGGACGGGTGACAGGGGGTACTGTACAGGCAGAAGATACATACAGGGTACGAACGGAAGGGGCGTAGCACTAACATGGAAGAATACGCGAAAACATACATAAATCACAGCGGAAGACGGCGAGCTACAGAGAAACAGGACAAAGAATAAAAAAGACCAGAACTCAGGCTGAAATTAGCCATATACTCGAAAAGCAAGCACATCGATCCGCAGTGCAAAGTAAGTAAGAGAAAAGAAWAGAATCGAGAGAATAGCGAAAAACGTGGAAATCCAAAAGTAAGGGACGAATGGGGTGACAAAAAAGGCAGATTGGGCTGCGCAATCGGGGGTGGATGGGGCTGCTGCTTGTTCCAACAGCGCCGACTCCAGCAATCGAGCGACATCTGTGTGTCCATACCACTCTGCCAGCGAGAGGGCTGTGTCCCCGTTCGAGTTGCAATCCCTGTGGACGTTGGTGAGGTTTGGAGAAGCAAGCAATTTTTGGACAATGTTGTAGTGGCCACTGCTGGCGGCAAGCATCAACGCCGTGTTGCCTCGTATGTCTCGGTGGTTGACTGAAAAGCTTGGTTCAGAGAGGAAGAGTTGGATAAGTGAGTCGTGACCGAAATGTGACGCCCATTGGAGTGCGGTTCTACCGAACTTGCAATCTTGTGTGTTGGGATAATTGCGGTAGTCGATGAAGGGAAGGATGTTGTGTACAGTGTCTTCATCTCCACTCCGGGAAGCACAGACGAGAAGATTGCACCCACATGCTGCGAAGGCATTGGGGTCCATTTCGTGGCCTCGGGGATGGGAGAGAAGCTGGTGAACCATCTCGAATTTCATTCGATGTGCTGCCGCAACGAGGGCATTGTGTCCATGATTCGGGCAGCGGGCATCGACGATAGTCTCCTTTCGACTAAGAAGCGCGTCAACGATCGCCCATTTGCCCAGAGAACACGCCCAAATGAGCGCCGTGCAGCCGCAATTTCCGGGTGAGTTCACGTCGAGGTCAGATCGAGGCATAAGTAGTGCCAGAATTTCTGACGGCCCAAACCTGGTGCTGTATACAAATATTGGGTCACCCGATCCTTCGGGTCTGGCGGTTCGGCTCACGCCTCCATACCGGTTGCCACTGGCATGGAGAGGATCACGGGTGCTACAGCCTGCGTATGGCCCAATGCTTGCCCTACCCCGGCAACTTGACTCATTGCGACCTCCAACTCTTCCGGCCTCCAGTAATAGCCCGCATTCTCCGAAGGAACCTGAGAGGGTGGATGCTCTTGTTTCCCCCTCATAGGAACGGAGGTGCATACACTGGACCCACTTAGGTATTCGCACCGCACATTGCATTTGAGAATTGACGTCGATCTTGGGGTGTTCAAGGAGCAGCTTGACAACACCTATACAGCCATTCTGGACTGCAATAGATAGCGGAGAAGGTTTTCCTGCATTCACGTTTACCTTCTGCTGAGAAAGGAGGAGTTTGATGTTGGTGAAAGGAAGATAATCATGTTGGTTGGTACAAGCTCCTCTGAGAGCAGTGTATCCATCAGTTTCCTGGTTGATGTCGATGTTGGGGTGTTCAAGTAGTAATTGAAGCACTGAATCTGAAGAAAACCGCCGGCAAATGACCGCCTGAGCCAAAGGAGGCGGACTGCCAGAATTGGGGTCAATTGAAGAAAGGGATAGGAGGAAAGCTACAATCTTTGTGGATCCTCGGAGCGCCGCAGCCGAAAGTACAGAAAGCCCGCTGGGTTCGACGGAGTTGACATCTATCGTTCCGCCTGTGGACAGGATCGTTTTGATTTCGCCAAGTTTTTTTTCCTCAAGACCACTGGCAGTAGCAGCTGAAACAAGTGCTCTGCTACCAAATGGTCCTTCAAAAACAGCCGGATGGGAAAGAAAACTGTCTGCGGGCCTTGGCCTTGATATCCGAAATAGTGGTGTACTGGACTCGAGATAGAGCATGAATGGGGTTTTGACATCCATGTTCAGTGCATTCGCATTAATTCCAGGGGATGCCAGAAGCAACGGAACAGCTTCTGGCTGCAGCAATGCGGCGACATGCAATGGTGTTGGGAGTTTACGATGATCCAATGATGAGTTGGACTTCAGTGTGATGAAGTATTTGCATCGGACCCCATGACTGGTTGTGAGACCAATGTTGACATCCATGTCAGAACGTTGAAGTAGGAGTCGGATAATATCCAAATTTGGCCTGTCACTGAAACATGCAAACCACAGTGCAGTTGGACGGCATTCGTAGCTTTCCGCCCGAAGGTTGATATCAAGCTCCTTGCCGCGGCTAGTCAGCAGTAGCTCGACAATGCCGGTGCGACCTTGGTGGCATGCATGCATCAGTGGGGTTGGGCTACCCGCGCTCACGTTGACATCAGGCCTGGACACGAGAAGCTCCACAATCTGTCGGTGGCCATAATATGCCGCCATAGACAAGGCACTCCGGCCTTTGCGATCTACTGCATTGACATCAAGGCCATCTCTTGCTAGTAGCTTCCGTACCAAGGCCTCCTGCCCTTTCAAACATGCTTGCACCAATGCCGGAGGTTCAGCCAGACTGATATCCACATCTGGCCTTGACAACAGGAGGTCGACGATGTCCCAGTGTTCTGCTTCCATGGCACAGATAAGAGGCACTCGCCCCATGAAGTCAAGTACATTGATGTCGATGTCCGCACGATCGAGTAACTGCCTGGCGATTAGTAAATGGCTGTTGGTTGATGATGATGGGTTGATGGATGTCAATAGACCCCCAGCCGCAGCCTTTTGGATGGCCTGAATCAATGGCGGAACAGAACCTTTATTGACAAGGATGTCCTGTCGAGCAAGCAAAAGGTCCACAACGCTTGAGTGGCCGCTCATCACCGCAGCAGAGAGAGCTGTGCCCCCCATTGAGCCCTCTGCATTGATGTCAACATGCTCCAACAGCATTTCGACCATTGATGCATGTCCTGCCCCCGCCGCCCCGGCCAGGACTACCACCTTTGGGCGTATCTTTGTCTTCGAGATGAGGTCGGTTACCACATCTTGAAGTCCAAGGCTTGAAGCGATCTGGAGGTAGAGGTGAACATTGGCCTCGTCCCCATTTTGGAGAATCTTTTCTTGTGCCGAAAGTAATTCCAGAGAAGACTTGTATGGTCTTGTAAAGGTCGGATTGTGAATTGAAGGTATGATCTTGTTTGTGGCAATCGACAAGGCTGTCCCCGCCCTGTAGCAGCGAGCATGTAGGTTGGTATGAGGATGGGAGAGAAGCTTGGAGAGCATCCCGCTGTGATCTCGGGAAGTAGCCACAATCAGGGGTGTGCACCCACAACGAGGTCCTAGGTTGACGTCGATGTCAGGGTGGGACATCAGCAGCTCAACGATGGTGTCACCGATGCGAGCCAGGTGACGCTCACTGCCAACTTGCATGAGGGCT
>SDEE01000982.1:0-15605 GCA_004126415.1 Candolleomyces aberdarensis
TGATGACTATGGTTGATTGATAGGATACGTACAGAGCGATACGGACTCTCCAGACCTTCATCGTGTCCAAAACTATCCCACAGATGATTCTGAGTATTCTACAGGAATACCAACAGGTGAGTACGTGCCACCTCCTCCCTCCCTCTTCCTCTCTCGTACTTTTGCTCATAGTTACTCTCAAGCATGAACAGAGCATATGGCTACCACATAGAAATACATTGTCGCAACGGAAATCATGGCCGCCATGCACGCTGACTCGCTCATCGCTGAAGCCGCGCTCAAAACGTTTCCGGCTTAACCACTCATGAAGATAGGGAGTTGGCTTGGGGCGCTGCGTGGAAGGATCGTCGTGTGGCCTCCGAGGGTGGGCATAATGATTATACAATTGAGGTACGGTTTACCTTTCCTTCTTTTCGTTTCCTGTTTTTGCTTTCCTTTGCTTTTCTCGTTGCGAGCTGGGGACTGAAGTTTTATTAGTTCGAATTAGCTTATACGCCACATACCCTACCACTACGCATCTCAGGTGCAGCATTCAAGACTCAAGAAAGAGTACGAGAGAGAATCATGGAAACTTAGCTGACGGATTGACTCGGGTAAGTGATCATTCTGACTCCGTTTCGCTCTTATACAACTAATTGATGTTTCGTGTACAGAATGAAGACTACGGCCAAAAGAACACACGGTACATATACAGCACAACGGCCTTCTACTTTGTCAGCCCCGTATCGGGCGAGTACGTCGTTGGGTCGCCGCTATCTGGGTACATTCATCTCAAGCTACCCGAATCCCCCTCCTTGTCTCCCACCTCCACTAGGAAGATTATCTCAGTCAAGATCAAGGCACCCGAAGCACGCACGAAACCCTTCATCAAGTCACTCACGACCAATGGTGTGAAGCTGACCGGGCTTGTAATAGAGCATGAGGCATTGCTAGCTGCAGGTGGGGACGGAATTGTGAACGTGGTGTTCGAGACGAATGAGACCATAGAGGAGTAAGGACATTTTGGAAGTGCTTGGGGCTTGGGGAGCGGGAGAAGGGGAGTGGACACTTGGCATGGCCCGTGACTGACATTGGACGCTCTTCAACATTTGTCGAGTCGTGACAATAATAATAATAATACCAATATCGCTACCGTGCACCGCTGCGCCTGAATTGCGCCAGGCTCCCTCTGGACTCTCTCCGACTCGCAGCGTCCGGACAGCCATCCTGGTGCTCCCAGCACCTTCTACCCCTCATGCTGCAACATTTCGTTTGTCATCTAAAATTTCTGGAGAAGCGGGGATTGAGCATTTGAAGAGGAGCTGCAGGGAGTCTTGTCCTTACCGGTGGTGGGCCAATCGCAGTAGGCTCGACGAACAACAGACTCAACGCTGCTCTGAGCTGAAGACACGGCATTAGGAGAAAGAGCTCGTCAGTCCCGGCCCTGTCAGTGTTTTGCGGTACATGCTAAATCAACTCGAACAAGAGCCGTCGAGCGAGAAATGAAAGCCTCTTGTTCTTTGCAAACCGGTGTGTCACAGCCAGTTGTCACGATAGGCGCCCTATGCAATGTTCCGGTCATGTGAACTCAAACACAGGCTTTGGGCACATTTTGGGCGTGGTGCGGTGTGTAAGAATGCGAGCTGCCAGGAGGCTAATGCGTTTTGCATCTGACCTCTCCTCGCCGACTCACACTCCACAATGTCCTCCCATTTTAACAATGCCAGTAACTTCAACATCGAGGGAATCACAAATATCAGCGCAAAGCATTACCACCACTATGGCGAACGCCCACCCAAAAGCTCTATCGAGAGTGAGTGGTTTCGAAACGGAGATCGGTACTCTGGGACTGACCTATCCTTTGCTGAAAGAGTTGAGAGAACACGTCGCAGCTGGTGCATTACACAGCTCCGCCGAACGCTACGACGCACCGAAATGCCATCCAGAAACTAGGGTTACGGTGCAGAAGGAGGTTGTTAATTGGATATGTGATGGAGATAGCGACGATCAGCCCAAGGATATTCTGTGGGTGACGGGGCCGGCGGGCTCAGGAAAGACAGCTATCATGGGCTCTGTCGCAGACACCTGCCAGGGGAAGGGCATACTCGGTGCGACCCATTTCTTTTCATCGTTCTCTGGGTCGGCGAATAGGCGCTCGAAGCACTGTCTGGTGCCTACACTGGCCTATCAATTTGTCCAGCACAAAGCCATGACCCAAGTTGCAGCCCGAATCCTCTCTGCCGTCGAAGACAATCCAGTGATTTTCGAACAAAACCTCGAGATGCAACTGGACCAGTTGATATTGGAGCCATTACGAGCATGTCAAGATCGCCCACCACTGGCAAAGTGGCCGAAGGTCATTCTCATCGACGGCCTCGATGAATGCGGGGCAGACCAATACCAAGATGCGACTCAAGGCAGCCCACCTTCCCGCTCCAGAGAGGGTGATCAAATCGAAATCCTCTCCATATTGAAGAAGGCTGCCAGCGATCCCGACTTTCCCTTTCGTATCGTCATTGCCAGTCGTCCCGAACATGTCATCAAGCGCTTTTTTGTCGATGTCGCAAGGTCGCTGACCAGGGAGCTGTTCCTCGATGCAAAGTATAACCCAGATGCCGATATGGCGTTGTTCCTCGAGAGCAAGTTTGCGAATATTCGACGCGAAAGTCACCTCCCGTCATCGTGGCCCAGCGAAGAGGTACGCCAAACGCTGATCGCCAACGCTTCCGGGCAGTTCATCTACGTCGCGACCGTTGGGCGATTCATGGAGGCATCCGGCGGGAATCCTAACGAAATCTTGAAGCAGGTCCTACGGCTGCCCGGTTTCAAGGCCTCCACCGATGCACTCGCACCCCTGGACGCGCTGTACACCCACATTATTAAATCCAGTCCAGACCCACTCCTCAGTATCCTCTGGCTCAATCTGATTTTCCGTGAAAGATACCTGGATCCACCAGGCAGGGAAAACCAGCCAGCAACATTCGTTCGCCTATATCTGGAATCGTATCCTGGCCAAGCATCGTATACATTCAGAAATCTCAACTCATTGGTTTCCGTTCCTTCCATGGAAGATCACAAATCACCGTATCGCTTGTACCACAAGTCCCTGGTGGACTTTCTGCAGGAGAGATCCAGGTGTGGAAGCCTGTACATAGAGTCGAAGGAGGTGTCGGAACTCTTTGTAGACCGTTACTTACACCTTTGGAAGAGTAGGTGCTGATCTGTCTCCTTTGGTACTGGGCTGAAGATATTTTATAGGCAGAGGGCCAGAACGCTCTCTAACCCCACGGGAAAAGGAGCTTTTCTTTGCCAACTTCTTTTTCCGCAGTATTGTTTCGAAAGTTTTTTCCGAGTCTGCTGAAGAGTTGAGTCGCCTGGACGAAATCATTTTGTCCTGTGATATAGCCTGGTGGGTTCAATGTTATATGAAAGACGGAAAGCGGTGGAGTTTTACTATCAACTGGGTCTTTTGCAGAGTCCATGCAAGGGTGAGTGCAATTGTCTGAGTCTCTGAGTCCCTGGCAGGCTCAGACCTTTTCTTCGTAGTGTCATTGGTATACCCGATGCCGCCCAAGTTGCAAGCACGTCAGAAGCGGATTGATCAAAGCCCTTGGCAAGAACGCTAAGTGGAAGACCCCCAACAGGTGGCACCTACTACGCCACAGATTCTCTCACTTGGAAGAAGAAGATGCAGGGTTTTCGATACGGTGATATTGTTGCGTTTGGCTTGGGACAGTCCCCACCGCGCCAATGAATTCGCCGCGTCGCTGCTGCAGCTCGACTTGCAAGCCATCCAATGGTCTGTCACTCTACGGTGCTTCCATACCTTACCACGATATACAGATGCCAACGAGGTGTGACCTTGAAGGCGGGCCATCCTTTGGACCGATATGCTACTGTCTTTCGACCTTTGTCATTGATGGGCGCCTCGATATTGTATGTACGATTTCGAGTAATATTTTGAACCTTTCGAACTCGTGCTTAGGGCTTCTTTTGAGTGCTATTGAGTCGGAACGATTAAGTCTCAAGCTGAATGAGCCTGTCATGAAATACGAGGAGATCGGTTTTGGAGGCGCTCGGGGTTCAGGGAGCGAGAGAAAGGGAATGAACTCAAGGTGGGCTGTGACGTCTTCGACATATAGGTTCAGGGTGTACAGATAGATCCGCTGCGTAAAAGTACAACGATGTCTGAATTCCATTGAGCTTGTCGTAATAATATTTTGCCTACAATTACGCTCCAATTACGCTCGACTCCCTTCAGCTCTCGTCCAACGCATCCTGACCCGAGAACTGGTACCAGGAATACGCTATAGGTGCGGTGGCCACATGCCGCATCGCATCAGCGTCGAGAGCCCGAGCCCAGGGGGGAAGATCGAATGACTTGAGACTTGTAACTGCCATTATGTGAGTGACAAACAGGCATGCCCTTCAGGCAAACAGGGCCTGTCATAGGTTTTAGGTCTGTTAGGGTACTGGCTCAAGACCGAACTCGAGGGAAGGGAGTAAAGAGTCCATAAGACATTATTTGGAAGTCCAAGGACAAGGTTGAAGATGGTGTTGTAGGTGTAGTCAAATCAGGGTCCAGAGGTTAGGTTGGTGATGGACCCGACTTATGTTAGGACAAAGGTGATTGCTAGCAAAGGTTTGGGTACTATTAATGATACCCGCGGATTTTTTGAGCGTGCACTCGTAAGGCGGCAGGGGTGGAAGAAATGGAGGATGTAGTAGAGAGAGCTAAGGATGGCGAGGGCTGCAGAGAAGCAGCCTAGTTTTTCGCTGATCTGCGGCCTGTAGGAAACAATCAGCGACATACCTCGCGTATGAGACGCCGCCTATGCAAGGTACGGGTTCTGCGTTGAATGATCACTCGATGGCCTCCTCTTCACACTTCTACATCCCTTCCAGTATGCCCACGAGTTGAGCATCGAAAGCCCCACCAACGGGGGCTCCTGCATCCCGGCATATCGCCAAAATGGCCATTTGCGTTATATTGCTGCACGGACCTCCTGAGTGAGATAAGCCTGCTTGCGGAAGAGTGCACGGACGCATATTTGCGTTATCCTGGCACGACCAGTGCGTGAGGTACAGCGGGAGTCGGGTGGGTTTGGAGCTCCAGCTCGAATTCCAGGTGCCCTGGTTGGGGGATCTGGGTTGCCATTTCCGATAGCGCAGTTGGCGGTGTAGGTCGCAAGTCTATACCCCGATAAGCATCACGCAAATTAAAGAGGAGGAGGCGTAAGAATTGCTCATAATTGAGGCAAGAACGATGAGATCATGGGGAAGCGGACTTTGAAACTCGGCCCCCCACCTCGAATTCATTTCTTGTACGACCAAGATGGCATTATCGGGCCAAACGGCTGCTAGCCAGCTCAAGGGGTGCTCTTGCACCCGATCCAAGTTCACGTCTTCCCCTGATTCCTCCTCCTCAAACCCGTCTTCTCCCCTCTTATGGCTGTGTACCCCGGGAGGCAAGAAGTCATAGGTCTTCTTTCGAGCACCTACTGCTTCCTCCCAGAATCCCAGGACGTGGTGGATGTGAGAGTGGAGATCCCTTGAGCAAGCGCGACATAACGTCCCGCCCGAGGCTGCTCACACCGCCACCCACATGACGGCAACCAGAAAGCAGCAGACCCACAGTGTGGCACCCTCGAATGGACACCTCGACGCGTGCGGATTGAGTGGGCAATGCTGCTCGATAGGATTGAGATCAAAGAGGGTGAAGAGGAGGATGAAGAGGCCAAATCGCTGGAGCAGGTGTGGCTCATTCGTTGCGGGTAAGATTATCCTTGCCCTCCTCCCTTCACATTCTCATACAGATATTTGGTTCTATCAGTGCCCGAGGATCAGCACGAAGCCAACCACTCCTTGTCAGGGTACAATAATCGGGTGCATAAGGGGCAGTGGTATACCGGATATTGGATTTCGGTAGGTTTTAGACTCTCCTTTCTCTCTCACCGCTTACAGGTGACTAACAGTCATGGTGCTTTTAAGGATACGTGCTCTCCAGATCCCAGAGACGGCCTGGAGTATTCTACGGGATTGCCAACAGGCAAGTTCAGTTCGTCTCCTCCTTTCCCCACCACCACCTCCCTACTCATATGACACTCTACTCTCTAGTTCTCCCTGCGAACGAAACGAAACAGAGCAGGCTACCCATGTGGAAAAATATCGTTCAAACGACCATCACGGTCGGCGGACTCGCTCATCGCCGAAGCCGTACTCAAGAATGTTTGTTTCTCGACTAGCACCTAACGAGGATAAGCAGTTGGCTTGGGAAGCTATGTGGATCGTCATCGCCTCCGGAGGGGATCAGGAGAGGGACCGGAGGAGGTTTGTTTTGTTTTACGTGTTGGGTGTTATATATAGACTCGGAGCTGACGATGTAACCAATCTGTTGTTTTCAGTATCTCAATTCCGACGCCCGTGTACAACGTCTCTGGCAAAGAGTGAATTACAGATGACGTGCGCTCTGAGAGCGCGTCGAGGATTTACGTACGTACATCCTTTCCTCGTATCCAATTAATCTCCCTTCTTATTTTATTGATACGTATTATCCTATTCCCCTTGACAGACGGCTACTTTGCAGCCAACGCAAGAATATCCCAGTATACCTCTACGTGCTAGCCATGAACGCCCTATCCAATTTGTTCAGCGACCAAACGGCTAACGGAAGCGAGGGATCGAGTCGCAAGCTAGGCTGGGGAGGATAAAGTTAGGCTGAAGGTGAGTTGAGGTTCCGATCAGTTCTCTGTCTCTTTCGTGGTTTCGCTCTCTATATTTCCATGACTTTACAATGGTTGCTTCGCGCGGACGAACGCGTTGTTGGTCTCAGCTGTCTTTTTGATCTTTTCTTTTTCAATCCGTTTCGTCTTCTGCAGTAGCAGCAGGGGCTGATGAACGTGTTTGCAGGTGATCAATGGGCGTACTCGTCTGAAGCTATGCACAGCATGCCTGAACTGACAAGACGAAGAGGGGAGAGAACAAATTTTATTAAGAATTGGAATAGTGATTGTAAGAATGAGGTATGCGCTTTATCCCTTTTCTCTTTGTCTGTGATGGAGTGGAGGGGTGGGGGAATGGGAAGGAGGTATGGCGGCTCTTGGGGTTTGGGGAGCAGGAGAAGGGGGTGGATTCGGGATGAGCTGTGATGCACGGATCTCTGGAATGTTTTACGTGGGTAGTTAGAATATTGATAATCCCGTCGCCTGACTTGTGTGCTTCTATAATCAGGTTTAACGACAATAGCATCAATAATTGCTACCACTCGTCCGAGCCCACTTCAAAGATCATCCAACGCATGCCGAACCAACGTCTGGACATCTAAGCGCAGTACCCGGATGGCGCTAGGGTATGTTCCCAGCCGCCAGTGGCTCCCAGGCGGCACGCTTATACACTTTATGCTGTAACGGTGCTTCAATGCCTCATGTGCTGCCCAGACCCTCTGAAGAAGTAGGAATTGAGTCTTTGAACAGTGATGGTGACGATACTCTGGGTTATCGGGAAGCAACAATATCACACCAAATCAGCCCCTTCCCTAGACAGAAGCTCATCACCACCCTATGTGCATCTCTCGGAATTTGTGTAATTCTCGCGCTGACTTCGGCGACTTAACAGCAGCTGTTGCATAAACTAACTTGGCGATACGTTGTAAAGTACTTTGAGTGCAGTGTGACGGAACACCTGGACGGTAGGTTGCAGTGTCTTTCTGCGCTTCTTCCTAACTGGTGTCATGTCAATCGCAGAGCTTCGTTTCAAGAACAAGGAAGAACACGGCCATCGTGATATCGAGGACACAGTGGGAGAAACAGGACCTGCGAGTTCCTCGATTCTGACGCGTTCATCGTGATACTCGACCACACCTATCCTGTGTTGGATTGAAGAGACAGCTAGGAGAATCAAGTCTCGTGAGTTGCTCGATTCTTGTCTGGCAGTGTATCACGGATCCAGCAGGCTGACCAAACCCGAGGACATCGATCAGAAATGGAAGGCTGGTGTTCTCTCTGAACCTGGTCGTTGATAGGCACCCGAATGCAATGACCCAGTGATGTGGAATCAAGCACAGGCTTGAGGCGCATTTTGGATATGGGATATTGTATAAATATGGGAGCTGCCGCGAGGATAGTGCGGTCTGCATCTTGCCTCTCTGCACCAACTCAGCCTGATGCCCTCCCCTTTCAAAAACGCCAGTAACTTCAATATCGAGGGAGACACCAATATTTATGCGAAGAATTACAACCACTATGGTGAACGCCCACCCAAAAGCTCTATTGAGAGTGAGTGGTTTCAAAACAGGAGATTGATACTCTGGGACTGACCTATACTTTGCTGAAAGAGCTGCGAGAGCACGTCGCAGGTGGTGCACTACACAACTCCGCCGAACGCTACTACGCACCGAAATGCCATCCAGAAACTAGGGTTGCGGTGCAGAAGGAGGTTATTAGTTGGATATGTGACGGAGATAGCGACGATCAGCCCAAGGATATTATGTGGGTGACGGGGCCGGCGGGCTCAGGAAAGACAGCTATCATGGGCTCTGTCGCAGACACCTGCCAGGGGAAGGGCATACTCGGTGCTACCCATTTCTTCTCGTCGTTCTCCGGGTCGGCGAATAGGCGCTCGAAGCACTGTATGGTGCCAACACTGGCCTATCAATTTGTCCAGCACAAAGCCATGACCCAAGTTGCAGCCCGAATCCTCTCCGCCGTCGAAGACAATCCAGTGATTTTCGAACAAAACCTCGAGGTGCAATTAGACCAGTTGATATTGGAGCCATTACGAGCGTGTCAAGATCGCCCACCACTGGCGGGGTGGCCGAAGGTCATTCTCATCGACGGCCTCGACGAATGCGGGGCAGACCAATACCAAGATGCGACTCAAAGCAACCCACCTTCCCGCTCCAGAGAGGGTGATCAAATCGAGATCCTCTCCATATTGAAGAAGGCCGCCGGCGATCCCGACTTTCCCTTTCGTATCATCATCGCCAGTCGTCCCGAACATGTCATCAAGCGCTTTTTCGTCGATGTAGCGAAGTCCCTGACCAGGGAGCTGTTCCTCGATGCGAAGTATAACCCAGATGCCGATATGGCGTTGTTCCTCGAGAGCAAGTTCGCAAACATTCGACGTGAAAGTCGCTTCCCGCCATCTTGGCCCAGCAAAGACGTACGCCAAACCCTGATCGCCAACGCTTCCGGGCAGTTCATCTACGTCGCGACCGTTGGACGATTCATGGAAGTATCCGGCGGGGATCCTGACAAACTCTTGAAGCAAGTTCTACGGCTGCCCGGTTTCAAGGCCTCCACCAATGCACTCGCACCTCTAGACGCGCTGTACACCCACATTCTTGAATCCAGTCCGGACCCATTCCTCAGTATCCTCTGGCTCAATCTGATTTTCCGTGAAAAATACCTGGAGCAAGAAATCGGGGATTCGAAGGTAACCTCAATAGAAAATCCGCCAGGAACATTAGTTCGCCTATATCTGGAATTACATCCTGGCCAAGCATCATATACGTTCAGAAATCTAAACTCATTGGTTTCCATTCCTTCCATGGAAGATCACCGCTCACCGTATCGCTTGTACAAGTCCCTGGTGGACTTTCTGCAGGAAAGATCCAGGTCTGGAACCCTGTACGTAGAGTCGAAGGTGGTGTTGGAACACTTTGTCGACCGTTACTTGCACCTTTGGAAGAGTACGTGCTGATCTGTCTCCTTTGGTATTGAGCTGAAGATATTTTGTAGGCAGAGGCCCAGAACGCTCTCTAACCCCACAGGAAAGGAAGCTTTTCTTCGACAGCTTCTTTTGGCCCAGTATTGTTTCAAAAGTCTTTTCCGGGTCTGCCGAGGAGTTGAGTCGCCTGGACACAACTATTTTGTCCTGTGATGTAGCCTGGTGGGTGCAATGTTATGTGGAAGACAGCCAGCGGTGGAGGCTTTCTATCAACTGGTTCTTTTGCAAAGTCCATGCAACGGTGAGTGCAATTGTCTGAGTCTCTGAATCCCCGGCAGGCTCAGACTTTTTCTTTGTAGTGTCATTGGTATACCCGATGCCGCCCAATCTGCAGGCGTGTCAGAAGCGAATTGATCAAAGCCCTTGGCGAGAACGCCAACTGGAAGACCCCAAACAGGTGGCACCTACTACGCCACAGATTTTCTCACTTGGAAGTGCAAGATGCAGGGTTTTGGAGACGGTGATTTCGTTGCGTGTCGCTTGGGACAGCAGTCCCTACCACGCCAATGAATTCACCGCGTCGCTGCTGCAGCTCGACTTGTAACTTCATTGTAAGCCATTTGATGGTCTCTACGGTGCTTCCCAAACCTACCACGATATACAGATGCCAACGAGGTGTGACCTTGAAGGCGGGCCATCCTTTGGACCGACGTGCTACTATCTTTCGACCTTTGTCATGAATAGGTGCCTCGTTATTGTATGTACGGTTTGGAGTAACATTGTGAACCCTTCGAACTCGTGTTTATGGCTTCCTTTGAGTGCTATTGAGTCGGAAAGGATCAGTCTGAAGCCGAATGGGTCTGTCATAAGATACGAGAAAATAGGTTTTGGAGGCGCTTGGGGTTTCGGGAGGGGGAGAAAGAGACTGAATTCGGGGTCGGCTGATACGCCAGTCTTTACTGCGCCAGCGTTAAATAAATTCACGTTGCTGCCGAGTTGAAGGAAAAAACTTGTTGATCGTTTGTTTGTGGTCTACCACTCTACGGCGCTTTCGACGAGATGTGAAGCTAAGCCTGCTATCTTTGCGACCGACCTGCCACTGTCTTTTAGCCTGAGTCACGTATACCGCCAGATACGTGTGTGTGTACAATTTCAAATGCTAATCAAACTGATGTCAGACACACTTCATATCTTGCATTAGTTGTAGTCGAGAATGGCGATTATGGTGATCCTTTTGACAAAGAGGAGGGAGCGGATGCAATGGCCTTGGAGCTCAAGATGCAACATGAGCCTGGGGCCAATGTAATCTCAAAGGGTAACTCCCCATTATGAGGGACTCTTTCATGCTACCTACCTGAGAGCCCGATTGAGTCGCCTTGGACGACCAGAGCATCGAATCCCCCGGGCACTATACTCCAAATGCGGGTGCCTGATCTAATCGTGAGAAACCCGAGTCGACCGACGAGGCAGCGTAACCGTTGCTCTGCTTTCGGCTTCCACGATGATAGGCAAGCTATGGCCCCGGCCGACCTCTAGATCCTTCTCTACACCTCGCCCACAATCCTAGCGAAAAAGGAGCCTCAGACGACTTTAGTCAACAACTCCGCCCTCGACAAAGTGAACCTGTACGCTCGCCCGCCCTCCCACCTGCCTTTATCCGGCCTTTCGAATGGGCGAAATGGGAGTGTCGTGGTTGTTCCGGGAGTCATACACGAAGAACCTGATGCAGCCTGTGGAGAGGTCCCATCGCAAACTGCAGCTGCTTCTGGACGATGGCTTGGATGGAAGGTGTTTTGCGAGATGAGTGCGAGTGAGTCTAGCCATCTCTTTCCCTCTTACTCACTCCTCTCTCTACTTCGATTGGCCGTGCCCCTCTTTTATTTTCGTCCAGTCTCTCTTCCGATGCGTCCTATTTCTTCCTTGGCTAACCTATCTAGAGCCCCTCCACAGCCCCCCAGGTCAACCACCTCCAATCTACCTTCTTAAATCCCGCGCCACACCAAGGGCGTGCATCCTAATTGAGGCTACCCGTCCCTCAATCGTAATATCCATGCCCATCGACGACGGCTACCCACCAGGATACATCAAGCTCACCCAACCACCATCACCTCCTTCCTCTCAAGATCAACTACTCAAAGTACGCTACTCAACTGAACTTCAAGATAGATAACATCATCACACCCGTCTTGGAGCCGAAGACCGCAAGCCAGTCAAAAAATACTTCTGCGCTCTTCAACTCTCCTCCCCCTCCTCCTCTCCAACCTCCGACGTAAACTCGGCAACGACTTCTCCTTTGCATGGACACCTCTACGGATTATACAGCACGCAACAGTGTATCCAGGGAAGCACGAAGCGTCAGGACCCGTTCGAGGCGTCTAAGGCCACGCCCCCTCCCCGAATCCCAGGACGTGGTGGATTTGACAGCGGGGCCTCGTTCATCCTCATCGAACAAGCACGGCTGAATTAGACTTACGAAACACCTGATATCCTGCCTGCCGCTCAACCTGAGGCTGCTGGAGCCAACAGCGACTACGATGGAGACGAGAGAGCGGCCTACGCGAAACCTGGTACTGTCGAGTGGACAGCTCGATGCATGCGTACCAGTGGGCAGAGTTACTCATAGGATAACAGACGAAGCGGGTATAGAGGAGGATGAGGACGCCGGAGTGATAACGTTGGACGGGTCTGGTTCATTCGTTGTGGGTAGATTCTCTGTTGTTCTCCTGCTAGTCCGTCACTCAGGTCTCTCCAACGTATCCTAGCGAGCAACACAAAAGCAACAAGTACTGGTCAGGTCACGAGAACCAGGTGTATGAACGGTAGTCGTATACTGGGTATTCGATTTGGGTAGGTCGCTTCCTTTTCCTCTTCCGTTTCCTCTATACCGTTATCCTTCTTCGGATAGCTGATTATTATGGTTGATTGATAGGATACGTACAGAGTGATAAGGACTCTCCAGATCTTCATCGTGTCCCAACCTATCCCACGGATGATTCTGAGTATTTTACAGGAATACCAACAGGTGAGTGCGTGTCACCTTCTCCCTCCCTCTTCCTCCCTCGCACTTTTACTCATATTTACTCTCCTTAAGCATGAACAGAGCGTCTGGCTACCCATATAGAAATACATTGTCGCAACGAACGTCATGGTCAACGCGCACACTGACTCGCTCATCGCAGAAGCCGCGCTCAAAAATGCTTCTGGCTTCACCACCCATGAAGGTAGGGAGTTAGCTGGCTGTGGAAGGACTGTCATGTGGCTTCCGAGGGTGGGCATAATGATCATACAAATGAGGTACGGTTTACCTTTCCTTCTTTTTCGTTTTCCGTTTTTGCTTTCCTTTGATTTTCTCGCCGCGAGCTTGGGACTGACCTCGTATTGCTTCGAATTAGCTTTTACGCCATATACGCTACCACTACGCACTCTCAGGTGCAGCGTTCAAGACTCAAGAAAGGGTGCGAGAGATCGAAGTTACAAGGAGCTTCCTATCCGCATGGCAGAGTTCGGTATCATTCATAGGAATGAAGCCAGCGGTGCCCTCACTGGTTTGACTCGTGTCCGCAGATTCGTACAGGACGACACCCATGTATTCTGCATGCCATCACAGGTACGTCAAACAACTGTGGTTACATGCGCTTCGGAATTTGACCATTGATAATTTGACTATATGCAGATCGAGGGGGAGATTAACGCCTTGTTCGATTTCATGCAACACATTTATGGCTTGTTTGGCTTTGAGTTCCACCTGGAGCTCTCCACACGTCCCGACAACTATCTTGGTACGGTCGAAACTTGGGACACGGCAGAAGAGGTGGGTCATAGGTGTGCTTTGAGGCCCCACATCCCGAAGTGCTAATTCGATCTCTTAGCAACTCAAACAAGCGCTTGAGAAGCAATACCCGGGCAAGTGGGAGATTAACCCAGGAGACGGTGCTTTCTACGGCCCCAAGATCGACATCACCATTCGAGATGCTCTGCGTCGTTCATTCCAGTGCGCCACTATCCAGCTCGACTTCCAGCTTCCAGAACGCTTCAATTTGAAGTACCGATCAGCAGACGAGGCTGCTAATAGGCCTGTCATCATTCACCGAGCCATCCTGGGAAGCTTGGAGCGCTTCATTGCCATCATCACCGAGCACTTTGCTGGAAAATGGTGCGTCTCCTTTACCAGGACCCCCTAGACTAACCAAACTAACATCTCTCCTCTCCGTAGGCCCTTCTGGCTCTCCCCTCGTCAAGTCCTCGTGATTCCCGTCGCCGCTCCATACGTACGCCTCCACACCACTTACTTTGCAAGGCAGTGCTGAAATTATATTTTCGACTTTGGATTTACAGAAAGCCTACGCAGCGGAGATTACTGACCGTCTGACTTCGCTTGGTCTGCATGCCGACGTAGATAACGGTGAGAACACCCTCCCCAAGAAAATCAGGAATGGAGAGATCGCGCAGTACAACTTTATTCTTGGTAAGTGTTCCATGTTTTACAGCTTTTTTTCTTTGCGCGCGGGTAGCTGATAGACATTGTTCGTAGTCGTTGGCCAAGAGGAACTGGACGCAAAGGCTGTGAACGTCCGTAACCGCGACGATGTCGGTAGTAAGGGCAAGGACGAGATGGTTCCATTAGAAGAAGCACTCTCGAAACTCGTATCTCTCAAGAAAACAAGGAGTTTGGAGAACAAGCTGGTTTGATTTTTTTTATCTTGCACTCTCGTAAGTAGAAGGGTAGCACTCGTAAAGTAGAATAACATCGGATTGTAAGCTTTATCGTTATCAATTTCAAGTAACCTTTCGTCGAATCAAACATCTACACATAGGAGGAAAGGAAGGAAGGAAGGAAGGAAGAAGGAAAGCGGGTTTCGTGACAGGGAAGCGTACGGGAATAAATACGATATATACAAGAACCTGAATGCGTGCCGAGGATGTCCCAATGAATGCGCGGATGTACAAGAGCGACAAAAGGCCAGAGAAAAACGTATCACGAACGTCACTGATACTATGACGCTGGCATACCACCCATAAATTGATTACGCTGAATGAGAGTCAGTCAGCCAGAAAATCAGAGCCACCGAACCGAGTCATTGAGACTCACCAACTGCATGATCGTCGCTTTCTGGTCCGGTGGAAGCGTATTTATCGCGTCCTGACTCAAAGACAGCACCTGCATAATCATATCCTGACAAGACTCGGTGAGTACTAAGCAAACCTCGGGAAGCTCACGTAAACCACGACGTACCCTTTGCTGGTCACTCACTTCGGGTGCCTGAGCGGGTGAAGGAAGACCAGGCATCCCCGGGGGCGGCGGACGGTAGTAAGATTGCGCGGCAGGCGGCATTTGGGGGGGTGGCTGGGCATACATCGAACTCGACGGAGGGGGCGTAGGCATGGTCGGAGGCAGATAAGGCGGCATACCGGGTGGTTGGGCATAGGCGTGGGGTGGGGGTTGCATATGGGATGGAGGGACTGCGTTAACGGGAGTTCGTGATAATGGAGGCACCTGGGACATGAGCGGGGTAGATGGATGCCGCTTGACATCTTGCATACCGCCGCCGGGCGAAGAGGATGTCGAGGCATCCCGCATTTTGTGTAGAACCTCGGTGGGTACTATTTTGTGAAGGAGGAGTGCTTGGAATAGGGCGTACGACAGTTGAGGTTGTTTCTGGAGCAGTATGCGAGCTTGTTCGGGGTGGGTGATGATAAACGCCTAACAAGGTATTGGTGTGAAGCCTGGTACTCGCATGTTGTTACACACCTTCATCTGGGCCAGCACCTCGAGCAGTTGGCTAGGTGGCATACCCGCCAGAGTCGAGCTAATGGCATCTAGAGCTCCCATATTTTTCGGTAAGGGTCTGCCTGTCGGGAGGTTGGACATAAACGCCTCAGCAGTTCTCCACACCGAGCTCGGTTCCGCAGGTCCTGGGTAGCCACTGTCGAGTATCTCGCCACGGACGGTAGTCTTGCCC
>SDEE01000983.1:0-15599 GCA_004126415.1 Candolleomyces aberdarensis
GGGATGTGAGCCTGTGACCATCACGGTACGTCGATCAAACCTTGACTGTAGAGTGAGTTTCCCATCAAAACCTGAACTACAGACCTAAAAGCTTAGCAAACCGGTGGAACCTAGGACTGCAGGCACGTTTTCGGGTGTTTTTGGGTGAAACCGAGAATTTTTGACGATAAATACTGTTATAGATGCCCTTTGCACTCTATCTAACACGATTGTGACGGGTACGACGGGAAGATACGTCCTCGAGCGTCGAGGGCAGCTCGGAGATAGTGAGAAGTCAACATGAAACGATCGTGCGTACGTATGTCAAAGTTTCTCTGATGATGTTGATATGCTGAACGTCGCCTTATGTCTCTCCACTTTTCATCGCTCAGGGGCTATCAGTGATTACCTGCCTTCATTGCTTCATTCCACCTTTCTTCCCCTTGTAACGGGGGTGCGAGGACACGGGTTCAGGTTTAATATTGGGCGTCATCGCTCCACGGGTCACTTTTTAACTCCTTTGTGTCAACCCGCTCAATCGTACCTGGTGTACATCCCTATCCAACCTTTTCCCTCATCGAACCCACAGCCAGGGCCCAGGGAATGACGACTTCGACTTCGATCCCGTTTCCTTTCAGCGACTTGGATGGCTTGGAAACTATCACACGGGAGTACATTCATGCCGACTCTGTCCAGGCAAGTGATCATCTCTATCCCTTTCCAATGCGTGCGCCCTCGTCTGACGAGCAACCTCTGGCAGTATATCGTGCGTTATTCCACTTAATGCCGGAGATCGCTGCTGATACCTGATACCGGATCGTCTGTTTCTTTCGCAACTCAGGGCGTTGCTGGACATGTTGCAGTGGTAAGTCTCTTTGCTCTTTATGTGGTTATTCGTTTGAAAGGATTCATCCCCGTCTCATCGTGCAGGTGTTTGACTTCCTCCATACGTTTCCTAGCGAGGTGCGCCCCATCCTACCCCAATGGCTTCCACTTCCCTCATGTCCCTTCGGATCAGGTTCGGTTAATGTGGCCAGCGCCCATGAGTACGCCGAAATTCCTATTTCTGCTAGTGAGATATTACCTTCTGTTCCACCGTATACCCGCCATCTTTCGTGAGTGGGGTTCTTTGTTTCGGATGAGCGAGCATCTCTTGATCATGTTCACAGTTGCAATGCCGACCACTCACTCCCCGAAAACATGCAAGGCTGCGTTGATCTGGACTACCAGTACGCCTCTACGATTGCTCATGTCAGAATCATTAATGGAGCCGTTTCTAGTATCGTGCTTCATGATTGCTGCTGTATCCGAGGGTGAGTTCACTCAAATCTTCCAGTGATTGATTGCAGAGACGAGCGCACTTTCAGCGATCCTCTTCATCCGAGTTCACGCATTCTCCGGAAGGAACAAGAAACTTGGTATATACCTCGTCCTCCAATTTCTCGTGCGTTTTTAAGCAGGCTTACCCCTAACACGGACTAATATCCGTTTCGGTTCTCTACTGTTTCTAGGCCATTCATGGCACGGGGATTGCGCTTCTTATCCCGTTCCTTCAAAGTGCAAAATGTGAGCGTTTCACCCATGTTTTGGCGCCACACCTCTGACAGCCGTTACCTCGCACCATCCAGTCATTCCGCTCCCAATCCCAAATCTCCCCTGTACTCCAATAGCGGTGAAGGACGAATTTCTAAGCGGGACTTTTGCAACAGTCCTCGTCAGTCTCATCCGTGAGTTTTCAGATAGCTCTTGAGGTCACATCGATTCCGAAGTGTTCTGACTTTTGGCTGCCCAGTTGTTATGTTGATCATGGTGTATATCGCATACCGGAAGCATAAGGACTTGAAAAGCGATCTGTTCACCGTGTTCTATCGAGATGGGGTGTTCTATTTCATTTGTTTATCAGGTACACTTGATCTGTTCCATCATTTGTATATGATGTTCAACGAAGTGCTAACCTATCACACAGCGCTGGCGGTAGCCAATATCGCCGTAACACTGAGTCCCGTGGTTAGTTGTTGCGATCGTTCTCTGATGAAGTCGCCTCATCATCTTTCGTTATCCAGGACGGGAGGATCCGATTTGTTCTGGGACAGTACGTCGACACTTCCCCACTTGCCTGGGCGGCGGACTTACGCGTCTGTATCACAGGGTAGAAATTGACCTTCACGGCATTCTCTCCACCCGGATGCTGCTTCACCTTCGTAGATGTGCAGAACGAGATGCTGGGAGGTGGAAAAATGCCGATGCGATCGCCTACTCATCGACCAATTATCCTCGGCAAGGAACAAGATCGTCTCTTTCAACTCTGAAGTTTCATTCGAAAGGTGAAACGTTGCAGAGTGAGTAGTTGTTTGTAAGTCTTCATTCCTCTGCCAGTTCGGCCTGAGTTGATGAACAATTTAACTAGAGCTAGTTCACTCTCACATGTATGGACGATCGCAATTTAACAGGATTCTGACAACATGCATCAGGGTTTGCTCGCTTGTCCCTGAGAACATGCTCAGGAGTCGGTGTCCAACGCTCGTTTGAATGAGCACAAACGTATAATTGACATTAATCCATGGGCTATCTAATCTCAAGACCAGCCATAGCTCGTCTACCTCACAATTCTCGATGTTTGCCAACACCACGGAACACAGAATCGCTTGATTGCGGGTAAGAGGTATGCTCCGTCGCGGATAATACGGCTTAAGATCATGTTGCACGTCTCCCCCGGTTTCATCATGCAGTCAACTATCAGCGTCACAGATATCAATCATAGGTCAGCGCAGCAAATGATTGGACGCTTACGATAGTACTGACATCCGAATTGGACGGTGTAGAAATTCCTAGGGCGGGTGACCCCCCGTTTCTGATTCAGAGACGGGCGATAACGATACTTGACATGATCTTGGCAAATGATAAACAAGGCGATTGGTGTAAAGATCAAGAGGCGCCGTGTAACCAATCAGCACTCTAATGATGTGTTTAACTTAGCTCAGACCCTTCGAGCTGGCCTCATTGGTGTGTTCCGTCTCCAGTATCTTGTAGGGATGCCCCCACCCAGGTAGCTGATGGATATCTTTCTTAACAGAGCATATGGCTAGCAGAGACGAACTTATCATACAGAGTACTCGCTCCCTTTCCTCCTGTCCTTTACGCTTCGAGACCAGGCTACAGTGAACGGCGGACCCGATCAGCCGCAATTTACAGACTCTTTCGACGCCGTGAAGAGCATGTATTCTGCTACAGCCTCTGTTCAGGTAGTGGTTTTGAAGCCTCCTTTGGATATGTGATTCGCTAACATTGCAAATCTCGAGCGCTCAACAAATACTTACGATCCCTCCCTGCCCGCTCATGATCTACTGTGCATGTAGGGTGTTGCTCCCTTTGTGGTAAGCCAGTTTTTTCATTCTAGTAGTGCAGTCACTCTCCCCGATAAACAAATTCCCAGAGGTGGTTGACCGTCTCCACCGTCTTTCCCAAGCGAGGTACGCCGGCCTCAAAGCGATTTTTATACTCGATTTCATCTGACGTCTTGCGATATCGGCCAGGTTCGGTACATGTGGCCGGTTCCCCTGTCTGCACCGAAGGTTGTGTTTTCCTTGCTCCCGTTTCATCGTATACCTGTCATCTTTCGTGGTACTTTCATAACTTATCTGAGAGTCTTGTGTCGATCTCTTGCCGCAGTAGGTATGCCTACCAAGCATTCACCGGAAGTCTGTCACCAAGCTAACCGATTGTATCCCATGCTCGTACTTTTTCGTCGTCGCTGCTTCTGAAGGTCCGTGCTTGAAGTTCTATATCTGTCTATGGCTCACGGAAAACCCCCTTTTCTAGCAATCACTTTCATTCGCGTCTACGCCTACTCTAATCGAAACGAGAAGTCGAGAGTATACCTCATAGTGCAATGCGCCTCAACCGATACCCGCCGTAACGCACGCAGAAAAATCCTTTTTTTTTGATCCGAAGGCAATCCATCGTACCGGAATTGCACTGCTCGTTCTCTTTAAAGAGTGCAAAGTGTAATGCAGTTGTTCTTGCCTTTCGCTCCCTAAAGTTACCTAAACTTTACTGCCGGACATTGACTTTCCGATCTCGAATCTCCCGTGCATACCTGTTGAGGCAAATGCCAATATACTCAGCGGGGTTTACCCCACTTTCCTCGTTAGCCCCTTCAGTGAACTCCTGTCTCCATCATGACTGGTGCAGCTTTCTTGCTGATTATTTGGATTCTCACTTGCCACTCTTTCACGCCACAGTTGTGATGGGATGGTGATCATGGTTGGTGTACACCGCGTATCAAACTTGAAAACACCGCAACTTCCAAGCCAAGAATAACCTGACGATCGTGTTATATCGACACAGGATTTTCTCCTTTGTTATCTTGTCCGGTACGTCACCTTACGAAAGGTTTTTGGTCGTCAGTTCTCGTAGCCCCCAATATCATTGTGATTCTTAGTCCTGCAGTGCGTGATTATGCATTCGTCATATACTCATTTTCTCATATGTTGTATCAGGCCGGTGAAATTAGGCTTGTTCTCGCTCAGTAAGAAAAAAGATCAATTCTCTTCCACGCGACCTTACATTCATGTCTCAGGGCGGACATCGGCCTTCACGGTATCCTCGCCACGCGAATGATTCTCCATCTTCGTCGATGGGCTGAACTAGAGATCGTTGGGCAATGGGGAGAGTCAGAATTGGGAATGGAATATTCGAGTACCAACTACCATCCTGCGAAACAGAGAAGGGACCGTGATTTTGTAACGAGCCCCATGAGGTTTGAGAAACTCGAGAATCTAGTGACTTTCGGTGTACTGGAGACAATCAATTGATAGATTATACACGACGCCATGTAGCATGTAGCATGTTAGGCCGGTCGGGCTCGACGTCCGATAAGATCAGCCCCGTTTCTCATGGCCTTACGTCCACCTCTCATTGACAGGGTGGGCGTCGACCTTCACGGCGTTCTCCTTATGCAAATGCTTGCTTATCTCCGTCACTGGGCTGAACCCGAGACACCCTCTTCCTTCTCAGGTCGGTCTACCGATTTTATCAACATCAGACTGCGGTCTGGAGCAGGGTTTTATGCCAGTCAAAGGATTGGGGTATAACCTGATCTCAAAAGCAGCACCCTACTGGAGGGTGCGATTCAAACTCGAAAACCAAAGAGGAGGGAGCGGGAGCTACCGATCGTAACTCGTATCGAAGAGGCACTCTTGATCCACTACTTGATGTACCATTGGGCTGCCCCTGGAGCTACTGCGCACTGGCAGTTCTGTAATGAATCATCAGGGAGCTCAATAGACGCATAGAACGATTCGCCGGGTATGATTCGTCCGATTCCGGCCTGATCGCGATGTGAAGCTATGGGAGAAGCAGTTCATTGAGGGGCGTGTATCCAATGGCTATGTTTGCTGTCTCATGGTCTTTGACTTCCGTAATTGCGCAGGGCCTCATATAAATTGAAGACTGGCCACCGTGACGAGCGCAGTCTCCACCCACTTTGACTCAGAAGCTTCGTACCTATACTTTGACATTCCTCTTCAGCAGCCCTGCCCTTGTAACTACTTTGATTTAACTGGCGACCGCAAAAGCGACGCCACAGGTATGGCAGAGACACAGATCGACGTCCAGACAATGGCATACCTAGTGAAGCGTTACAAAGCCGGAATTTTTGTGCAGGTATAGAGAGCGCAGCTGGATCCCTTTTCTTCGTTCTACCGCATTGTTCATTTCCTCTCTCTATCAGTACTTTGTAGGTAATGCAGCAATGACTTGAAGTCGCTGCTTACTACGGATCATGTTCAGGGCGCTGCTGCGCATGTCTCTATCGTGAGTCAGCTGATCTTTGGTTACCACAGTTTCTCAGTGAGCCCTTACTCGCAGGTAGCCGACTATTTCCATACACTTCCGGATGAGGTGAGTGCCGGTGTCTCCTGCAGACATCCGCACGACATAAGTATTTATCGCCCTCAGGTTCGCTTAATGTGGCCAACTCCTCTGAGTGTGCCGAAGGTGCTATTTTTCGTCTTACGGTACTATCTCCTGGTACATCGTGCACCTCTCCTATTTCGTGAGTAATATATCTCCGTTTATCTGTTTTCTACGCCTGAACATTTTGTAGTTGGGTTGCCCAACAATTTCACTCCAGACGTTTGTGAAGCTGCGTATTACTGGGCATTGTGTGAGCACCGCTTTACATTTTAACTAAGTTGACAACTAATAGAAGGGCCTCATGACGGGCTCCATGACATGGTCAGCTTCGTGCTTGTTTGTAGTTATTATTGCAGAGGGCTAGTACCACATTTCTCTGCCTTATCTATGCACAAACAAAGATGAAACCTGTTCACAGCTATCTTGTTCATCCGGGTTTACGCTTTCTCTGGAAGAAATCAAAAACTTTGCGTCGTCCTTGCCATTCTATTCATCGTGAGTCTTCCCCTTAATTTTTGGATCGCATGGAGCTGAGCTCCATTCAGGTTATCCATGGCGCAGGATTAGGTCTTCTGATACTATTTCTCAAGAGCGCAAAATGTAAACTCGTCCTCTCCCTTTCTGTTCAAACTCCACTAACTCGTCCGCGTGATTCACCTGGAATGTGAATGGTAGCTGTCTCAAACCAACCGCCAAGTCTCGAGATTCCATGTACACTGTTCGAAGCAACACAAGGTTTTCTGGGCAGTGTGTACGCTACCTTTCTTCTCAGCCTGGTCTGTGAGTAACTTCAATGCCATCGTACTACTAGTAAAACTGGTCTAGATACCTCTGCTGACGTCTTTGCGATAACTATCTCTCCCTTTAGTCGTCATGGGTATCATGGCGTATCTCGCCTACCAAAAACATCGGCATTCGAAAAGTGACTTGTTCACCGTGTTTTATAGAGACGGGGTGTTCTACTTTGTGTTACTGTCAAGTACGTAATTCTCCGTTTCGACCTATATGTTGAATCACGCTAATGTACCCTTCACTGGCAGTTTTCGCAGCAATCAATATCGTCATTACATTCAGTCTGGTGGATGGTCCACCCAGAGTTGTTCTTGGTCTGTAAGTATCTCTTGCCGCCTCGTACAGGCAAGGATTATCTTTTGATCTGTTCCGATTCGTAGAGTCGAAATTGACCTTCACGGCGTCCTCGCCACGCGGATGATCCTCCACCTTCGTCGATGGGCTGAGCGAGAGGTCAATATACAACGGGGAGATCCCGAAGAAGGAATAGGATATTCAACTACCAACTACTATCGTGCAAAACGGAGAAGAGACCGTAATCTTGTTACAGGCTCCATAAGGTTTGCGTAACCTGACACCCTAGCAACTTTCAGCGTATAGTAGATGAAGTATAAATTATGTCAATGCAACGATTGATTTACTACATACACAGGATTGGTCCGGAATGTAAAACTGATCGCGAGGAAAGTTGTCACACAGCACGACTCGGAAGTGAGAGGTGTGATCGGCCCTTCACCGCAAGAAATCACCACAGTTCTATGGATAGCTACACTGACACGGGTATCACTGCCGTCCTCTTAATGGCCTCTAAGCTTCTTGTAGCATTCTTGTGCGATGAAACTGTCATACGAACCTGAAGCGGAACGAACCTGTGCCAGGTAGAGGGCGATGCTGCGCACGACAGTACTAGTGACCCGAGGCATTTGGAGGTTGATTAAGTCGACATATATTCGTCCGAATGGATAAGCGCAGAGTTGAATGAACCGCTCCTATAGGAGACGACTAAGAGTACTGTACCGGACTGTAGGAAGGCAATTGTATTGCCTATCAGCTAAAACGTAACGCAATTTTAGTCAATTGCACCTAAATTTTGGGGCTCTCGACTCGTCCGGGTGCCCAATTAAGTATGCCCGAGGCTCGGGTTGCCTATTTCCTCACCCAAGTACTTTGTAACGGTACAAAGTTGGTTGCCCCCTTCAGTACAGTATCGCACGGCCGAGGTTCTCGGAACCCCCAATAAAAGTCTGCCGTGTTGATCGTTCACGCCACCAATGCCGTGTAACCGGATGCCTCAGAACCGGCAAAGCGGCTGGCCTACCTAAACTTGGGATGATCACTGAAAAGGCAGAGCCGACGCCAGCAGGGCAGCAGAACTCCGGATATGCCTTCCAATTATCCGTATTACGGCACGATATGGGGTTCAAGATGATCTCCGTCTCTCTAACGCGGTCATGAAATCTCCAACGCTGTCATGAAATCCTTCCCCGCTGGAGGTCTTATATATAGATGAACATCGGCTGTCAATCCCTGGTAAGGGTCGTAGAGTCCTTCTCTTTACTGCAGAAACCTCGTCACGCTGTACTCTGCTCCTGTTCCACGTTATTTCTCCCAACAGCAGTCGGCTAGTGACCACAAGACCGAAGATACAGGGATGACAGAGACATTGATGGACCCGGAGATTCTAGTGAAAACATACGATGTCTCGAGATTCGTTCAGGTATTAAAAGCGCAACCCTCCCCTTCTTCAAAACCATCGCTTATCCCATTCGACTTCCTCTCTATGTACTAGTACTTTGTGAGTTGTGCAGCCACGATGAAATCGCCTCGACACTCACCACGAATCACGTCCAGGGCACCGCTGCGCATGTTGCTGTAGTCACTATGGAACCTCCCCACAGGTGTAGCACCCGGCAACACCTGGGCGCACCTGGTGGTGTCAGGTGTATGTCAGGAACCCGGCAGCGCCGGGTGTTCAATTACCTGGCAGAATCTGGGGGTGTGGCTGGCGCAGTCATGCCAGGTGTTTTCCGGGGAGGCTGAGGCCCGGCCTCTACCTGGCACAGCCAGGACATCCATCCTCATAGGAAAGGTAGCTACTGTAGGAGGGTTGGGTATCTGTGCATGGTTCTATTGTTGTATATAGGTACTTAGATACACTAATCAATCTTCTGCGTCAGAATTGGACTCTCCTTCGATAAAGGTGGTGCGCGCTAGGTCTCCACTGCAATCAAAAATAGCCCATCGGTTGTTCCAATGAGCCCTGCCAACAAGCGACTGCACAGTTGTGATATCGACAACATCTAGCCCGTGCTGATTGGAATAAACATGGATGTCAAGGCCTGATGGGTGTAAGGTGGGGTTATCGCACTCATCAATGACCGCAAATGCAACAAAGGTGAGCGAAGTGATATTCAGCTCGGGGGTGGGGGGAATCTTGAGTAAAAAAATGAATTTGAGTTCGCCAAAGAAGGTCTTTCCAGTATACCGTGGCCTTGCATTAAACAACCGCTGATTTCCATCAACATATAGCTTGTACTGCAGCAGTGTTAGTTGCTGATTCAGGTGGCAGCACAGCAGGTAATGGGTTTAAGCTCACCCTTACAAAGCTGGCATTTCGCCTGTCCTCTGCCTCTTGAGGTACAATTTCGGATGCGAGCATTGTATCCCCACCTTCCAGCCGGCAGAGGCGCCCCCATGATTCGATTTCACTTTGGCGAAGGACATCTTTGGCGACACTGATAGGGATGAGCTCATCTGCTGTGGCTGCAAGAGGGCTTAAGCGGGTAATGAGTGCAGCAGCGAGTTTTGTGAACAGTGCAGAAGGGATGGGGGGATCAGAATGTTTAGGTGACACCAGAATATATTTGCTGTCTGTTCAAGGCTTAAGATCTGTTTTGTCACTGAATAGGAATTGGAACCTTACAGAGTTCATCACCAATGGTATGTTCCCACTTGATAGAGGATGTGCCCTTTGGCACCTTCAGAGAGAGCGCTGCATGTAAATGGTACATATTCTTGATCTGGGTCAATTGGGCATGAGCTAGAACCCGGTTGTCAAGGTTTGAAAATGGAAAGCGGCGGCTATGGATGAACCGCGCCAGCCTTCCACAATATCGCTCCATTGCAAAAGCCCAATAGACCCAAACTGGACCCAGGAGAAGGATTGAGTTGGCAATGTGTAAAAGAGCATGGATTGTGATAGGACAGGCCGAGAGTTGGTCAGCTCGATACTGATAATAAATCCTGGCCGGTGATGCATGAGCCACAATGTACTAATGCTTATAAAAGGGCACTTACTTTTCATGATTCTGTACCCAGCTAATGAACCCCTGCCGCACTTTGTAGACCTCTGCTTTGGTGATGGAGAACTGAAGACAGAGGCTGATCAGTTTTATGAGCTCAATGAAATGAGTATAGATTTGCCGATTTGGGAACGACTTTTCAAGGAAAATGGGGCCCAGGAATTGGAACCAGAAAGAATACATGTCCGCTGTGAGCTTGACACCATCTTCAGTGAAGTTAGGTACTCCTGGTCCATATGCACCCGACGTGGTTCTCCCTGATGCTGCTGTTGCTTTGCCAATGGCTTCCCACACCCCCTTCTTGACTGTATAACCCTGGTTGTCGTTGTGGAGAGTGCACACCGTCTGCGCGTGCACTCACCGGTTATCTGTTCTGTCTCCATTCTTCGGAACAGGAGTCACCATCCCGATACTTGACTCGGCCGATCGCTCGGCTTATCTTTAGGTATAAATTAGCCTACCTATCTCCTGTATCGGTAGCTAGCGATCCCCCTAGCTCACTTCCCTTCCTTTCGTTCCTCCTCTATTCCTTACCCTCCGAATTTATGAAATATTCTTATTTCGTTCTGCTCCTCGAAGACTGGTCTAGTTACCCCCTAGGTCGATCACTCGCGACCTTCTCTCGTCTAGATCGGTGGTTCGCACCCACCGTTTCTATCTGTTCTACATCGTGGTTGAGATCCTTGAAATTTCCGCACCAAAATCCAATGAGATTCTTGGCCACATTCTCATAGAGCAGGTGCATGAAATCAAAAGGGAATGATAAAGGGAAGAAAAGAGAGGGGAGAAGTGCCAAAAGAGGGACTCCTTTGACACCAGAGAGCTTAGAGCGCAACTCTGCCTGGGTCGCGTTTGGTGCAGATTGGGAATGGCGCCCGTCTTCCATAAATTGCTGGTGAGTTTGAAGAGGAAGCTTTGCTGGGTCATATGGGTGAGAACTATCTTCAGGTGCGTCCATGTTTGCTGGGTAGACAAGCAGTGCATAGTATGTTGTCGTCCCTGGCTTCAGAACTCCACAAATCTTGCACATGCGACAAGGGAAGATGCCATTGTGCCCCTTCATCAGGAGCATCATGGCGACAGCAGGCATATCCCCACTTGCAAGAATTAGAAATGCTCGGAGAAGGAACATGCGCTCGAGCACACCATGATAGGATTTTACTCCCAATGCTAGCTTGAGCATTTCGAAGACAAATGGCCAAAGAAATGAGTCGAAGTCCTTTGGCTTTTTGGGGCCAGGTATCACGCCCACGCACAGTAAGTGCTCGAATCGGAAGCGAATATCAGGTGGGAGATTGTAGTTGAACACCAGCAAGGGCCAACATGTTTGCTTTTGGCTCTTGAACGGCGCAAAACCATCGGATGAAAGGCCAAGGGCGATATCGGTTTCCTGCTCAAAGAACTTGTGATCCTGCTCTGTCTTCCCGATGATGCGCAGGTAGCGAACTAGGGCTCTCTAAAGCACAAGACTATAGAACAAAACACACACACTAACACCAACACAAAACAACACACCAAATATCTTAAAGAAGATAGAGGGCGGGCAAAGGGGTATAGTAAAAGCTCTAAGTCAAAGTGACGGAGGCTTCTAGAACACATTCCAGGCAATCGCAAGTTCAAGGGGGAGCTAAGGCTCAACCAGCAACGATAATACGCTTCGCGAATTAACTTAGCGAACACACGGGTTTGGATTTGAAACAACGAGCAACTTCGCGAACTGGCGAACAAGGTCTTAGCGATTTCAAAGCGAACAACTTTAAGCAAATACGCAAGCGACACAATTCTTTGACTTTGCGAACTTAAACACTCTCTCAAAAGATAACTGAAGGCTCTCGTAGATTCCTGGAACAACTGTTCCGAAGTGGAATACACACGCTAGCTACCGCTATGACGATTCTAGGTAAAATAACGAGGCTTATATATGTAAACAGAGTTTGGCAATACCAGAGTGAGACAAATAGATAACACAAACATAGATGAATAAGAAACACAATCACATGAGGGTATGGAAGGCCGAGAGTTGAGTCTCGAACCTCTAGAACACAGTCCAGGTCCTTCGCGAACCTGTTCTGGATGCGGCTGTTGTCGAGTCCGCGTGGATACATGCCAGAGATTGCTCCCGGANGGCGCGCCGTTCCGTTCACGAACCTATTCCGGACAATTGATCCGAGTTTTGGGTGCTTGGCTCCACCAAGCCACACTGCTTCACTGCTCTGCTGATTCCTACTATCTCTTATCTCTAAGCAACCAGGCTGAATGTCGGAATAATGACAATATCAGTCTTAGTCGTGCTCTCCGGGTTCCGATCGGGTTCATGCACTTCGGATGTTCCTCCGAAATCAATCAACTAACACGACTGCCTTCTAAATAAGGTAAAGTGAGCGCTTATTGACTTGACGGATCGACGATCAAGTTCTCGAAGCTGTCGGCTACTTCATGAAGACTTCTGCTTAGCGATGTCAGGGCGAATTCCCTTGTAGTACGCATAACTCCCTCTGATATCGTCCCTCGCCAGGTCAGGCATATCAGATAGCTTTGATTCTCGTTATAGTTGTTTTGGATACGTTCACGAGGTCTTCACGAACTTAAAGTACCATCGTCGAACCGTCGTACTTGACTTCATCATCTCGTCTGGGGAGTCTGCTTAGCACTGTGGTTTTTGATGTGTTTGTTCAGAGAGCACATTTTGAACAAACTAAATGCAAGGGTTGACATTGTCTGCAATCTGCAATCCAAATGTTCAGGCTAGACAAATTCAAATTTGTATTGCATGTGTTCTGCCTCTCTCTGCCACTACTAAGCTTTGCTCAATATGTGTCCAATGTAGGCACATTCAACACAAACTATAAACAAATCCATTCCTTGCACCTGATTTGCTTAATACATGCTTATTGAACAAATACATAAAAAACTGCAGTGTAGTTGGCAGTCAGGGAAAACTCCAACTCTATCGTTTCCCAACTTCATGAAGATCTTTCTTATTTATAAGTCCATTCGTGAATAACATGAACAAGTTCGCGAATTTTGTAGGGTGTTCGCGCAGACGGCGCATCACCGATGGTGACTTTTGTTTGGCAGAGCGACTGGTAGATCTTCCCATCATACAGGTCCTCAATGGGGTCGGCTTGAGATTTGTAGTTGTGGCGATAGGACATCTGCTTGACCATCTCAGGATCTTGATAGAGTGCTGCAAGGCGGGGGGTAAGGGGGATGTAGTTGAAGCGTTTTTGAGGTTTTCCAGAAGAGTTATATCACGGTTCTCCACAGAAGCGACATTTGTCGAGCGCTTCATTGGGACCGGTGTAACAAACACATGTGTTGATGCAGCAATTGAAGGGTTGGGGTTGAAATTGTGCCAGATATTCAACCCGCTTTTGGGTGGCCTTCAGGCTCCCAATCTTGTGCTTTGGAAAGGCACAAGAGAGATGGGCGTAGGTCGCATCCGTCAGATTGTCTTCAAGCTTGAGATTATATGCTCTCAACAAGTCCATGTCAGACTCCCTGAGCTCGGAAGCTGGGCACGTTCACAGTCTATCAGCAAAGCATCAACACAAACAGATAGGGTACGCACTGAATTCTGCCACCATTTTCTCCATCTGTGCCTCAAGCTCATCCTACATGTCACCCATGTTCAGATGATACTCATCTTCTCTATCGTAGTCAAATCCCCCATCTCTTTGTTCATATTCCTTCTCGATACCCTCATCTTCTTCCTCCAATTCACCATCCTCGGCTAGGGCTGCTTCGAATGGTTCCCACTGGTGAAGTGCCTCTTCGACAATCGAAAGATCCACTGGTGGCGGCTCCAGGTCTTCAGATAACTCAAAGTCATGCAATGGACTGTTATCAGCAAATGAGGGGCCAGCAGCAGCAGCAGGCTCGTTGGACAATTGGGATTCATGGTCACCTTCACCGTCGTCTTCTGGAGGTGGGAGGAACGAGGAAAAATTGGCACCCACCTCCCTTTGCTGTCGGTTGAAGGCCCGCCTTTGTGCTCGATTGGGTGGGTTTGAGACATGCTTTCTCTCAGTCTGGGGGGTGATATCCTTGTGAACCATTGCCCCGCAGCCACAGCGGCATGGATAAGGGTCAGGAGCTGCCTTGGGCATGACAACCTAAACACAGAATACAGAATAAGTTTTGAAAGCAGAATCAGGACAATGCGACGTACAATGAGCAAATGCTAGAAGGGTCCAGCGGGAAGGAGGGTGCAACATAGAGTGACCCCATATTTGGATTCATCCTCTCACAGGTCCTGGGAATGGTTAACGGTCATTTGAGCAGTATCAGTGAACAAGTATTTTATATATATGAGAATATACATGAACAGTGAAAGCAATTATAAGTTGAAAAACCAACCATAATGGTCAGTGCAGCACAAGCCAGCCTAAATAAACCTGGGGCGAAGGGCGCAGCATGAGCTGGCCTAAATGAACTGATAGGGACAAGGAAGGGAGGAAGCGCATTCTCAGCGCTGCGATGGTCCCCGCAGCGCGAGTCAGCGACATCAGAGGAAGGCAGAGAGGGTGAGGGAGGAAGGTGGAGAGGAGACAGCGGTGGCGGCGAGGCGTTCGGACGGAAGGATGCGGCAGCATTGTTGACAGCATAACGGCACATCGTTGACGGCATGTGTTGGAGGTGAGGATGGAGGACTGGAGAACTGCGACGCTCAGAAACATATTTGATAACCGTCACAGCGTACACGAGCTGCCCAGATGCAGCCTGAACCAGCTTTTCGATATCTTCCATCGTGGGCCACGACTGAGATCGCGCTCGAGGGTCGTGGCTTCGACTTCTGATGTCCCGAAGCCGCCTCCACAGGCAGCGACGAATGTCGTCCGTCGCGTCGCTGAGTTGAATATGATAGGCCAATTGGTGGAGGTAGCCCTGGGGCTCCGAATTAAGTGCGCTTCGAATAGCCCATTCAGGCCTGCTGGCGATGAAAATGCGAAAGGGAAGGTCATTGTCGAGGAGACAGAGTTTGATGCTCATGAGGAGTGCTGCTTGATGCAGCGTCCGTCGGAGGAAGGGGAGGGCGGAGGACAGGGAGAGGCGTCGTCGTCGCTGGTACGGCAGCATTTGCAGGAGGTGAGGGCTGAAGGAGACAGCGGTGTTCGTCRSAGSATMSGTCGGAGGAAGGGGAGAGGGCGGAGGACAGGGAGATGGCCGTTGTCAGAGCTGAGGGCGTCGTGTTCATCACAGCGTCCATTGGAGGTGGAAGGTGAGGCGGGGGAGGTAGCATCGTTATCAGAGCTGAGGGTGTCGTCGTCGCTGGTACGGCAGCGTTCTTCAAAGGTGAGGGAGGAAGGAGACAGCAACAGCAGTGTTCGGCAAGGACAGAGGAAGGTGGAGAAAGCGAGGGTGGAGGACAGAGATGGCGGCATTCATCGCTAACCCTAACCCCAAGAGACGGTGATGCGCAGGTTGCGTTCTAGGGCACAAAAATCCAACAAGACTGAAGAACCAAACTCTAACACCAACACACACAACAACAACACACCAAGTATCTTCTGAAGATAAGAGGCGGGCAAGGGTATAGTGAAAAGCTCTAAGTCGATGCGGACTAAGGCTTCAGAACGTAAACTTTGCAATCGCAAGTTTGAGGGGGGA
>SDEE01000984.1:0-15564 GCA_004126415.1 Candolleomyces aberdarensis
CAAATAATCCAGCGCTATATGGCTGTCCAAATAATCCGGCACTGAGTGGCCGTCCAAATAATCCAGCGCTAAATGGCTGTCCAAATAATCCGGCACTGAGTGGCCGTCCAAATAACCCAGCTCTAAATGGCTGTCCAAACAATCTGGCACCAGGTCACAGTGGCTGCTTGTGCTTGCACTGGCAGTCAGAGGACATGAGTCCAGGACTAGCACAAGTAGTATAACTGCGAGAATAGGGGCACTGTAAAATTTGCGTAGAAACATGTCAAGATATTGATGCAGTAGAGACACAAGGAAGCAAGGAGTGGTGCCAGCAATGCGCGGCCAGAACTTGAACATGTACCAAATAATTATAAATAACTATGACATGATAGGACATTGTCATCATTTCTGCGCGCGAACGGCACGGCACGGCACGGCGCGGGGTATCACGTGTCCGCCACGTGAGGTCACGTGGGAAAGGTTGGCAGTTTTCTGTGTCTCAAAATCCCGGGTAAAAGAACGATGCTTACTACGTAAACCCTCGTAACATCTGAGGTGTGAGACAGCAAAGAAAAGTTACTCATTAGAGTAAGACAATAAAAATAAGAGTAAATGCAGGTGAATAATTATAGAGTAAACATGATTATGGTGTGATGTATTGGATAGGAAAGAAAAGAGATAAGAATAGATAGAGGTGAATTATACCTCTAAGACTCTGACAGTTCCTGGCACAAATATCAAAGCCCTGTTTGCAGTTTGCAATCCAATGCTCATGAATGTCAAAAGCTGCCTAGACAAGCATACCAAACCGATGAACATCACATATAGCATTCATTTATCTGACATACTTGTTCATTCTTACTTTCTTCCCTAGTCAGTTGGACTCAATCCTCCTACAGGTCATCCCTTCCAAGCCAACTTACACCTTGTTCTATGGGTATTTCCCACCAACAGATTTGTTAAGATACTGGTTCACAGAAAATAGAACAACAGCAGCAACAGAAAACCTCTCCAACTCCCAAGCAAAACAGGAACCGTAGTCACCATGACTCACCATTTCTGCTCATTCATTCATAGTTCTCCATTCTGGATCAGCCTTCTTTGAACATACATCACTGAGCGTGTCTAACTGGAGGCGGGTTGCATTTTGTCGTGAGTGCATGATGAATTCTCCATCCAAGTACAAACACTCAATCCTAAGGCCAAAGGATTGACTAAAATTAATTCACAAAGCAGGAGATGAGGACGTCGATCAGAAGGACTGCATATATTGATGCGACAGTATGGTATGGATGTTATATAGGATGGATACAGGTAGGTTTAGGCATAAGGCGGTAAGTAGGTGCATAAATTAATTGCTGAGACCAAGTAAATGAGGTGATGGAGTAACGAGAGCAAAGCGATAAGAGAGCGAGCGAGGGGTGACAACAAGTCGGAACTAGAACACATAAAAAGGTAACCGTCACAGACGACCAACGAAAGACGATCAAAGACCATATCAAACGAGCGTGACGGAAAGGGAAAAAAAAAGTAGGAGCGCAAGTGAAACGAAAACGAATAAGTTAGCTATATCAAACGAACAAACAAAAACCTATGGTCATATCTTCACGTTTAGTCCTGGATCACCTCGACAAAGGCGGCGAGGTTCCCTGCTTCAACGCCGATCTCCTCGGAACCTTCGGCACCCTCCTATGCTCCATATCAATCCTCACTCCATCCTCGTTTTGCCAGCCTTCTCCATGCTCGGGATAGTCGTCCAAATCGGATGGGTATTGCTGGTCCGGGGGCGCAGGACGGAAGAGACCATCGTTAGTCCAGAGTTGGTCACTAAAATCGAGTGCAAAAAAGATAACGACAAGTTAGCAACTCATGACATTGAAAGAACAAAGAGACAAGCGAGAAAGAACGTACCCTCTGCGGTTGAACCATCCCTTCCTCTTCTGCGCCGGCAACACAGGCGACGGACAAATCAGATTATCGTTCCACCTCACGTTCCTCCCGTTCTGCTCCTTGCTCATCGAATAACCACCATACGCCTGCTGGGGATCCTGCCTGTACTGCGACGACGACGACGAACTTGGGTAGCGCAAATTATGCGGAGGCATGTTCTGGTCCCCGTCCGAGAGACGACGGTGCGGCTCGGGGTAAGGCGTATACTTCTGGCCCATCGCACCGTCCCTCTCCGCGCGGTCTCGCTCCCGCTCCCTATCACGCTGCTCTCGGTCACGCTCTCGCTCGCGATCCCTATCCCATTCCCTGTCCCTGTCCCACTCGCGTTCCCTATCCCTGTCCCGCTGATCTCGGTCTCGCTCGCGTTCACGATCGTAATCGCGGTCACGGTCCCTCTCTCGCTCACGTTCGCGTTCTCGGTTGAGCTCGTACCTCACCCCACCGACCGGCCTATCCCCTTCCGACATCCGCCTCGGCATAGGAGGCTGCTGAGGTTGGTGATGCTGCGTCGACGCGTACTGTTGGTCGTGGTACTGATGGTGCTGGTGGTGGCTCGAATGTTGTTGGTGATGATGACCATCCGGAGAGCTCCTGTGAGCCTGCTGCTGCTGGGGGTACTGCTGTTGCTGTTGCTGTTGTTGTTGCTGCTGCTGCTCGTAAGTGACACCCGTCCCAGCCGTAGCACCCGTCAACGTCGTAGCCATGCTCCCTGCTTCCGACACCTGCGAGATGACGGACATCCTCCTCTTCCTGTAGTGCCCTCCACCATTCCCATCGCGGTCGCGGTCGTCGGCGGTGGGTGGGACCTCCCCGGATGGTGTGGGGACGGTAGACGTCTGAGAAGGCATCGGGATTGACGAGTTGGAGAGATCGGGATGCCGAGGTCCTCTTGAGCCGTCGTCGAGAGAGAGGTTGGACAGGTCGGGAGGGGCCATGCCCCTCGACATCGACGACGTCCTCGTCCTCATCGACGTGGGCGCTCGTTCGGGTGGAGATGACGACGGGGTTGAGTGAGAATGAGACGACGAGGGGTACTTGAGATGGGCATGAGGAGGCGAAGGTGGACTATTCGAGGACGACTTGGACGCGAACGGGACTGTCGATTGGTGTGGTTGAGAGTGTTGGTGTTGGTGGTAGTAGCTGGATGGGGTCTGGGGGTCGTTGGCGTATACGCTATTCCGCCTGTGCATCTGGTGTGGCTGTTGTTGTTGTTGGTAGGCGTAGTGGTGGTCCCGATCCCTGTCCCTCTCTCGTTCCCTATCCCTGTCGCGATCGCGCTCACGGTCCCTGTCACGGTCCCTCTCCCTCTCCCGCTCTCGCCGACTCGGATACTCGGTAGCGGTCCCTGTCACGGTCCCTCTCCCTCTCCCGCTCTCGCCGACTCGGATACTCGGTAGCGGTGCCCGAACTCGAACTGCTCCCAGACGCCGACGACGTGTACGAGAGCACGGAGGTATCGCCGTTCGCACCACCTGTAGGAAGCGATCCGAGAGGAGGTGGGGCACCAGCGGAGAACGACACGCTCTGCTTCCTCTCCCGTCTCGGCATGCCTCCATCCACACTAGTGTTCCCATACGACGTGCTCTGCTGCCTCTGCATCGCGGGTGGGGAGTTTGAGTTCGACCTCCGTCCACTATGGTACCTCTCCCTATCGTCGTACTCGCTCCGAGTCGGTGGGGAGGACGACACCTGCTGCTGCCCGTAGACCGACGACGGCCTACCCGACGAGGACGAGGGTGGAGACGACTGACGCGCCTCGTGTCCGTGCCTAGACGAAGACCGCTCGGGCTGCATCATCATCGGCGTTTGCGGCTGGCCATGGGGGGCACCAGGAGGCGTGGTGCTGCGGCTGCGCTGCGGAGTGTAGTGCGGAGGAACAGCGTGCATGCTTTCGGGGCTGCTGTGCAGATAGCCAGTATCGGTGTAGATGGGTTGTTGTTGATTGGGAGGGGAGTGTCCACCACCGGCCTGGGTGGGGATGGAACTGGGAGGCTGTTCGTACGATGCCTGATCGATGGGTACTTGCTGTGGAGCGGGGGCGCCTGAGGAGGAGGGAGCGGGGTTCGAGGAGCTGTAGTAAGCCCCGGTTGAGGCAGAGTTGCGTTGAGCGTTGGCGACGGCGATACGTTCGCGATTGTCCAAGGAGGATTCGGATGGTGTCCTAAAGATGGTCACCAAGGTTCGTCAGTGTCACGTCGATAGAAGAAGATGGAGGTATGATGAGATAGAATAGGACACAGGAGAAGAAAAAAAGAGAGAGCGAAAATAGCAAGAAAGGAGACGAGGAAGACAGTACGTACTTGTGCATAGCAGCAAGCATATGAGGCGGGAACGCCTGCAACGGGATCCCACCAGGGGAGACGGGGAGAGGCCTCTGTCCACCAGGAACATTCGACCTTGCGCGAAACTCTCCAGGAGCCATACCCCCCATCGACGACGACGAAGGCGTTGACGGCACACCGTTAAAGCCAGGCACCGGCACAGACGACGAACTCGGCGGACCACCATTCCAACTCGTCCTCCTCGAAATCGGGGTGGGTGGTTCAACGGGCGAGGGTTCGAGACTCGACAAATCGATACCGCCCATCATCATCCCCAAAGGCGTGTCTGCACCCCTCATAGGCGCGGTACTGTCGATCGATTCGGTAGGCGAGGCGGTGGTGGACTCAAAGTCGCCATCGGTGGTGACGGACATCAAATCGGATTTGGAGATTTGGTAAATAGAGGTGGGTAAAAGGTGAATTTGGGTTTGGGTGCTGGGACGACACCGACACCTGGGCCGAGCCCTGAAGTGGAGATGGTGCGTTGTCGGGCGGGTGGAGGGGCGGGGATGGGGATGGGTCCGACGGGTGGTCGAGCGGACGCGACATTGGCCGTGGCAGTGTTGATACGAGGTGGAGGGGCAGCGTGGGGGTGGGCAGAGACATAAGCTGCAGGGTGTGGTGGGGGTACAGRACGGCTAACGTTGACGTTGGGGGTGCCGGAGGGGGAGTAGTAGGCAGGTGGGTAGCCGGCGGGTGGGGGTGGCTTCTGGCCACCGAAGACGTGGACTGAGAACCGTGCTGGCACGGTTGAGGCTCCTGGGTAACCCTGGAGAACGAACGGATGATGGGTGACCGCAGCGACGCGAAACAGATGGGAGAGGACGCACCTTTGCATTCACGCCGTTTACACCGTACTTGGGACCAGCAGAAGAGGGGGCGGAATGGACGGCGAACATCCTGAGCTCGCACTGGGTGTTACGATAATAGCAGTGGCAATAATATGTTGGAGACGGCGGAATATAAAGCACTGGTTAGTTGCAGACGAGGGTCATTGAAGTGAAGGGGGCTCCGGTAAACGAGGGCAGCGTCATATATACGCGGCAATATCCCCCGAACGAAGAAGTGAAGTGAACCCAGATCTGTGGAATGGTTTGGTATGGATTGGGCACGAGCCTGACTCGAGGCAAGGACGATGCTGATTGAACATGAGGACGGTGTGGCACCTTTTTCCTCTCTCGATCTGTGGCACACCGTACCGCAGACCTCCGTCTGACCTGCTGGCCATGGAATAAAGGGTCCAGGGAGGAAGATCTGATCGAGCTTCGAGGAGCAGCACATGCCAATTCTCGTGTCGCAGGTTTAACGCCCAGACGGTGGAATGCACACTGGTTTCATTATAAGCATCAACGGGATTGCAGAGGACTAATTACAGACCTGGCGCAAGGCGGCTACAGTTCCTGCAATTCCGAGGTTTGGCACGTTTCCATCGATTTAGAGCACCATGGCAGTTCAGATTGTCGGTTTTCGGTATAATTCATACCTGCACGAATGGCCTCTGTCGTGGCTGCGTTGAAAGCCCACAACGAGTTCCGGAGGTGACATGACGAGACCAACGTCCTGGCCAGGGGCGGTACCGTGGCCCGGGCACCCATCCATCACCGGAGTCAGGTGATCACTGCCGACGTCCAAGGGTCCGAGCTCGCTGTTGGTTATTACCTTGTCGTCGTCATCAGTGACGACTTTTATACATTGTGATTACTCGAAACCTCGCTTTGTATCTCTCTGGAAGCAATGCAGGCTGTCCGACAGGATATCCTCCCCGCGAGTGGGGTAGAATTTGCAACGAGCTTAAAGCTCATACCCACCAGCCCGTCCAAAGACCTCAGCCTGCGCCATGAATTCGTGTCTAGGGTCCTCTGCAACCTTGTCGTTGCTCGGTCCAACCTTTTACGAATCTTTGAGATTCGGGAAGAACCAGCCCCAATTCAAGCGTCGGTTGAAGAAGAACGCGAAAAACGCGCCCTCGTGCGCAAGGGAACCGAGGCGGTGGAGGGAGAGGCGGCCATGGACACCCAAGGCGACGGGTTTATCAGCATAGGAAAGGTGTGTCTGGCCCCCTCGCAGTACCAGCTGTGGTCTAACAGCCTGCAGACGATCCAAAAGACGGACGTGCAGCAGGCGACTGTGACTCGGATGTACTTTGTGCGAGAGCACAAGCTGCATGGCACCGTCACCGGCCTAAGCGGCGTCAGGATCATATCCTCCCTGGAGGACAAGCTCGACAGGCTACTCGTGTCCTTCAAGGACGCCAAGGTATGCATACCGCTTCACGTTACGTGCCCACCCTCACCCTCTTTTCCAGATAGCCCTGCTGGAGTGGTCCGATGCGGTGCACGATCTGGTGCCGGTGTCCATCCACACGTACGAGCGAGCACCCCAGCTCATGTCCCTCACCGCCCCCCTGTTCCGGAGCCAACTCCGCGTCGACCCTCTCTCGCGCTGTGCCGCCCTCGGCCTGCCCAACCACTCCATCGCCATCCTCCCCTTTTACCAATCCCAAGCCGAGCTCGACACCATCGACCTCCCGAACGACCCCACCGCTTCCACGCGAGACGTCCCTTACTCCCCCAGCTTCATCCTGAACTTTGCGGTCCAGGTCGACTCGGGGATCCTCACCGTTATCGACTTTGTGTTCCTCCCCGGGTTCAACAACCCCACGCTCGCGGTCCTGTACCAGACTGAACAGACATGGACCGGCAGGCTCAACGAGTTCAAGGATACGACCAAGCTCGTTGTGTTCACTTTGGATATATCGAACCAGAGTTATCCTATTTTGACGAAAATCGAGGGACTGCCGCATGATTGTATGTACCTCATACCGTGCACCGAGTTTCTAGTCGGAGGGCTGGTGGTGGTCAGTGGGGATCTCATCATATACATCGACTCGACGAGGAGGGTTGCGCTGCCGGTTAATGGATGGGGTGCAAGGATATCCGATCTGCCTCTGTTACCCACCACGGACGCGAATGCGATGGTGGGGAGGGGTGATCTGAAGCTCGAAGGATCCAGAGCGACGTTTATCGACGACAAGACGCTCTTCCTCGTCCTCAAAGACGGGACGCTGTACACGGTGGAGGTGGTAGCAGAGGGCAAGACGGTGACCAAGCTCGTCATGGGTACCGCTCCCCTAGCGCAAACTGCGATTCCGGCTGTTATCGAACCTCTCCGTGGAGAGTACGGTACCGCTCACTTCTTTGTCGGGAGCACTGTAGGCCCGTCAGTTCTCTTGAAGGCGGCGCACGTCGAGGAGGAGTACACCGACGAAGAAGATGGAACCGCGAACGGCGGTGAGGGCAGTAAAACTGCGGTCGTAGATCAAGGAGATACCATGGACTGGGATGACGATGACGATGGTGCGTATTCAATTTTCTTATCAGCTTCTCCGGGCGCTAACCAAGCTTCTTTGAACCTCTAGACCTCTACGGCTCCTCGAAGCCTGCCCTCCCCACCGCCTCTTCCTCCGCCCTGACCCCTGCCACCAACGCCACCCCGAAGAAAACGCGAACGGTCCTCCACCTCTCCCTGCGCGACTCACTCCCCGCCTACGGCCATATATCCTCCCTGTGCTTTTCCTTGACACAAGACGGCGACAAACCCGTGCCGGAGCTCGTGTGCACGACAGGGACGGGCGTGACGGGCGGGTTTACGTTGTTCCAGCGCGACCTGCCTGTGAGGACCAAAAAGAAGCTGTTGGCGGTGGGCGGGACGAGGGGTCTGTGGGCGCTGCCCGTCAGGCAGGGTGTCAAGTCGAATGCCAAGTCAAGTGGAAGTGGGAGTGGTGGAGGACACGGACATACAGGCGGGGGAGCGTATATCGAGAAAGGTGTTAATCCGTTCAAGAAGGAGGGGTATGATACGTTGGTTGTTAGTACGGATGCTACGCCGTCGCCTGGGCTGTCGAGGGTGAGTACGGTCGAGTGTCTTTGGCCCTTCATACGACTAATTCTGCGATGTAGATATCGACGAGAAATCCGAACGCGCTGCCTGGCAAGGCGGATGTGAATATTACGACGAGGATTCCGGGTACGACGGTGGGCGCTGCACCCTTCTTCCAGCGTACGGCCATTTTGGTGGTTATGACGAATGCGATCAAGGTTTTGGAGCCTGGTGGGTTATCGATCTTTCGTCTTTTTCCTTATCTCCTACTGCCCAACGTTCGTTCTTCGCTAACAACACCCTTTATCATTCTTTCTTTCGCAGATGGCTCCGAACGTCAAATCATACAAGACACGGACGGCAAGATGCCCAGACCCAAGATCCGATCGTGCAGTATCTCGGATCCTTTCGTGCTCGTACTGCGAGAAGACGACTCGTTGGGGCTGTTCATTGGCGAGACGGACAGGGGCAAGATTAGGAGGAAGGATATGTCGCCTATGGGTGACAGGGTGCGTTGATTTCTCGCTTTTTTTGAGCCCTCTTTTTGCTCTTCTTCACATCATTATTCGTTTGCATTCGGCGCTGACCCTGTGCTTCTCTTAATTTTTTAGGCCTCAAGGTATCTCGCAGGGTGCTTCTATACGGACGTTTCGGGGCTCTTTGAAAAGCATTATCATAATTCGGCGCCCGCTACTGATGCGGCGACTGCTACGTTGCAGGCTGTGGTTAATGCCGGCGCCAAGTCGCAGTGGTTGTTGCTTGTAAGACCACAGGGTGTCTTCGAGGTAAGTTGTGGTCTCTCGTGGCTTTCCTTGTCTTCCTAAATTAATTATATATAATTGCAATCGACGCCGCTCTTTAGATATGGACCCTCCCGAAACTCGCGCTGGCGTTCTCGAATGACGGAATATCGGCGTTGCACAACGTGCTTGTGGACTCGCACGAGCCGGCGGCGCTGTCCCTGCCCCAAGACCCGCCTAGGAAAGCGCAAGAGTTTGACGTGGAGCAGATTCTTTTGGCTCCGATTGGGGAGTCGGATCCTAAGCCTCACCTTTGTGTACGTTTTTTTTTTTTTTTTTCGTTCTTCTAGTCCTATCTAACATATACTTCATACTTAATTCAATTCGATTTGGACGGACTTATCGCGATAGGTCTTCCTCCGCTCTGGACAGCTCACGGTGTACCAAGGTCTGCCCCTAGGCCAGAGCCCGGCAGAACCGATACAGGAGCCCCGAGCCTCGCATTTGGACGTCAAGTTTGTCAAAGTGACGTCGATTGCGTTCGAGATTCAGCGGCCCTATTATGAAGAGCTTGTCGCCTCGTCTTCCAACCCCGGGTCCGCAGGCGGTGGTCCTGGTGGTCCCGGTGGCGAAAAAGGCGCTACTCCTGCCTCTGCTGCTGGTGCTGCTGGTGCTGCTGCTGGTTCTACGGGGTCCGGAACAGGGGGTGCTGTTGGAGCAGGGAGCAGTATCTTGGCGGAGCATAAGAAGATTCCGAGGGTGTTTGTTCCGTTTGTTACTACGCCCCCTGTGGTGCCTAATCCTGGTGGAGCGCCGACGTCGACGACGTATTCTGGAGTGTTCTTCACGGGTGATAGGCCCAACTGGATCTTTGGGACGGACCATGGAGGTGTCCAGATTTACCCCTCGGGACATTCGGTCGTGAATGCGTTTACGACGTGTTCGATGTGGGAGGGGAGGGGTGATTTTTTGATGTATACTGAAGATGTACGTGCTCTTGTTCTTCACTTTGGATCTTGCGATTTGTGCAAAGTTTCTGTTACTTATTTTTTTTTCCTTCGACAACATTAACTAACCAATCGTTCCGTAGGGCCCAACGCTTCTGGAATGGCTCCCTGACTTTAATTACAGCTACTCACTCCCCTCGAGGTCGGTGCCTCGAGGTCGATCGTTCTCAAACGTGCTGTTCGATCCGTCGACGTGCCTTATCGTTGCTGCGTCCTGCATGCAGGCGAAGTTTGCTTCGTATGATGAGGACGGGAATCGGGTCTGGGAGGCCGATGGTAAGTCTAACCGACCACGTTTTGCTTCATTCCCCGCTCTACCTAGAGCATCATCACTTCATTCCTTCGCCTACTCTACTTGTGACGGGCTGGTCTCTTGATTGACTATGATTGACTCGTTGACTGACGCTCACTTTCTCTCCCTCGGTTTGCAGCACCAAACGTTTCGGACCCATTATCGGAGACGTCGGCTCTTGAGCTCATTTCGCCCGACGGCTGGGTGACGATGGACGGGTGCGTACCTTCTCCTCTCATCCTATGTTCTCCCACTCCAAGTGAGAACCAACTCTGATCGTGGGGGTTGTCTTCCTAGGTTCGAATTTGCCAGCAATGAATATGTTAATGATGTCTCGATCGTTACGCTCGAGACGGCGGCTACAGAGACTGGACTCAAAGACTTTATAGCGGTAGGGACAACGATCGACCGGGGTGAAGATTTGGCGGTGAAAGGCGCGGTAAGTGCTTCTTCATTCATTCCTTACTTCATTTCTCTCTTTATACGGCGATACTCTACTGCGTCACTTCATGCTTGCTGTGGTACGAGGGTTTGGCTTCGTAGCTATCACCGTGGCCGCCCTTCATTTTCTTTTTTCATTGCTCTTCGCTTCTTGCTCTCATTTTACTCGTATATTCGATTGTCACCCCCCACTCTGAATCTCGTTTGGTTAATGATACTAATAACGTGTTCTCTCGTAACCCGCAGGCTTACATCTTTGAAATCGTGGAAGTTGTTCCAGACTCCGCGATCGCTCCTACACGGTGGTACAAGCTGCGTCTCCGTTGCAGAGATGACGCCAAGGGGCCTGTGACCGCTGTTTGTGGCTTCCAAGGATACTTGGTTTCCTCTATGGGTCAAAAGGTAAGCGCTTTTTTCCGCAAGCTCCGTTTTCGATTCTCTTTATGGTCGAAAAGCACATTTGCGCCTTTACCTTTGCTTCTTTCCTCGCGTTTCTCCATTTTGGGCTAGCGCGTGCCTGCTTTGGGTTTTGCTTTTAGGTTTTCGATCTCTTGCCCTTTCTTTCCTTTTACTTTTCCTTTTCGTTCAAAGTCTAAGCTAATAATGTGTACCCCAGATCTTCGTTCGGGCGTTCGATTCCGACGAACGCCTCGTGGGTGTTGCGTTTATAGATGTAGGGATTTATGTGACGTCGTTGCGGACGTTGAAGAACCTTCTCCTCGTTGGTGATGTTGTGAAGAGTGTTATGTTTGTCGCGTTTCAGGTGCGTAACTTCCGTTTTCTTACTTTCCAAAGGCCGCCCTCTGTCCGCTTCCGCGTTCCTCGCTCCACTCGTCTCTTCGCTTTTGCCTCTTTGGTGCATCGTCGATGCTGGTGGAGGGACGACGAGCTGCCTTAATGAGAGTATCCACCCCACCACGCCTTCGATCGATTGTTTTGTGGCGGCGGCGGTTTGTTTGGTTCTGTCTATGTTACTGTGCGCTGACTCGTGTTTGTGGTGTTATTGTCTGTTTTCGTAGGAGGACCCTTACAAGCTAGTGCTTTTGGCCAAAGACGTAGAGCACCACTGCATCACGAGCGCCGACTTTTTCTTTACTGACGATGGCGAATTGTCCATTGTTACTGGAGATGAAGAAGGAGTTATTAGAGTGTACCAGCATAATCCCGATGGTGCGTATCGTAACCATCTCCTTCCTCCATTTTCTCCCTTTCTTGCCTACCACGTTTTACTCGATCCTGACTGCGAACCTTGCGCCCTGTTTTTTCAGACCCCGACTCTAGAGATGGTAGGCATCTGCTACTGCGCACGGAGTTCCATGGACAGGTCGAGTATAGAACATCTACGGTCATTGCAATGCGGAATAAGGACGACCCGTCGATCCCACAATCGAAACTGCTTATGGGAGCGACGGACGGGACGCTCTTCTCCCTAACTCCAGTCGAAGAGAACTCGTTCAAGCGCTTGCAGCTGCTCCAAGGCCAGCTGACTCGGAACATTCAACATGTTGCTGGGTTGAACCCCAAGGCGTTCCGGTGAGTAATTTGGCACAGCTCCTTTTTCGTTTTCACCGTTTCATGCTTGACCACTAATGTGACGTGGATTTAGGACTGTGAAAAACGAGTACAACTCGAAACCCTTGTTGAAGGGAATCTTGGATGGGAATTTGCTGGCTCATTACGAATCCTTGCCGATTGCTAGGCAGAACGAGATGACCCAGCAGATTGGGACGGAGAGGCATGTTGTTTTGAAAGATTGGATCTCGCTTTCTGGGCCGTGGTAGGGCGGTGTACAAACGGACGATGTGCTTATAGTCTTTTATTCTGTAGATCTAGCTTCTTTCGGGCATCGTAGCTCTTGATACTTTACATCGTGTTTTATACGAGTCGTTTTCAATACAACTGTCGCAAAGCAGAAGAAAAAGATTGAGGCCAGAAACCGTTTCAAACAAAAATGAAGCAAGGTGACCAGGGCAAGCGTCTGTTAACGTCTCAATACGGATTGGATTAGCCCTAGTCACTACCTGCGAGCTTATGCAGGATAAAGGACTACAAGTCTTGCCTCGCTTTGCTACGGCTTCAGGATCCAAGACTAGGAATATTAGCTTGTAAAGTATACGGTCAATTTGTTGAGTGATGCTTGAAATTTGCATGCTTGTGAGCATGCAGATCCTTCCCTTTTCGCAGTTGTAATGATCTCCTATCCACATGTGGCATAGTCTCAATGTACCTCTGATGGTTGACATGAAATATGGAAATTACCCATGGTTATTTTTGTTGGGCGTGATTGTGCAGCATGCTTTAAAGCTTGAGCTTCAGTGTGCATCCCAAAGTATATGTGTCTCATTGTTCATTTCTTGGTGACAATGCCACAAATGGCACAATAAAAAAATGGGATAAGTGACACACCTCCATGACTGTAGTGAGGATCAAAGCAAATGAAATTTATTACTCCAAATTGGTGGTCAACTCTACAGACTACAGAAAGGACATACTTGGAAAAAGCTGGTCAAAGAGAGAGCTGCCAAAGAATAAACAGCTGTAAACTGATCAACAACATACCTTTATAGATACTAAAACTGAAGGACCCAAACTGGTCCATGCCTTTGCAAACTTACAGCTGTCAGAGAAAATACTGTGACAAGTGGAAGGAGTTGATCAAGGAACACCTAGGGGCCAGGCATATTCAATTCTCCTTGTCCCCTTTCACTTTGCCCTCTTTTGTAATTCCTAAGGCAGACCCCACTGCAAAACCATGCTGGGTGAATGATTGTTGAATGAAAACACTGTGCCCAACCACTACCCACTAACCAGCAACACTGGATGAAGTGTCTCTCTCAGTTTTATGGAAATTTTGTGTATGTCAAGGGCAATGACAATACTGCCACAGATGCCTGATCCCAAACAGAATTGGTTGATAGCAGCAACATTGTGGAGCAACTAGCAGCCAAGTTTGATCTGTGGGATGACCAAAGTATGGCCTCTATGAGAAAAATTGAAAACACTGAGGTTTATGTTTACACTGCAGTTTTTGATGTGTTTGGTCAATAAACACATATTGAGCAAATCAGGTGCAAGGAATGAATTTGTTTACAGTTTGGGTTGAATGTGCCTACATTGGACACATATTGAGCAAATTTTAGTGGTGGCAGAAGGAGGCAGAACACATGCAATGCAAATTTGAATTTGTTCAGCATGGACATTTGGATTGCATGTTGCAGACAATGTCAACCCTTGCATTTGGTTTGTTCAAAATGTGCTCTTTGAACAAACAGATCAAAAACCGCAGTGTTAACAGGATGGTGAGTGAGCTATACAGGAAAAAACATAGGTAGGAGAAGGAGAATCCTGGATTTTCCATAACATCCTCTTAGGCCACAAGAAGATCACATATCGCCAGGAGCCCTCTCACATGCCCTCCACCTTTGGGTATGCTATGCTGATGGACTGCTAATAACTATCATCGCTGCACACATGTGTCATCACACAGAAACCAACACCTTTTGTGCTCATTACTATCTTGCATTCTGCATCACCACCTTTAACATTCATATTGGTACCTCAACCTCCCAATCTCTTGATTATCTGAGGTACTCCATAACAGAGAGGGCATACTTAGTATTAGTCCTACTATTATTCCTAACATTTCTGTCAATACTTCTGCCAAATCTCATGTCATATTATAAAGGAGTTGCCAAAATACAAAGCAATCATCAAGGAAAGGGATAATATCAGCATGGGAACAGTGCCAACTGCCATCACTTCTGGGAACCCTGACTATACCTTCACCCTGACACTGCGGTTTTTGATGTGTTTGTTCAAAGAGCACATTTTAAACAAACCAAATGCAAGTGTTAACATTGTCCTCAATGTGCAATTCAAATGTTCAGGCTGGATAAAGTCAAGTTTCCACTGCATGTGTCTGGCTTCCTTCTGCCAGTACTAAACTTTGCTCAATATGTGTTCAATGTAGACACATTTAACACAAACTGCAAAAAAATCCATTCCTTGCACCTGATTTTCTCAATATGTGATTATTGAACAAACACATCAAAAACTGCAGTGTGACTTATGCCACATCCTTTTGCTACTATATAGTACATAGTCAACTTGTCCCAGATTAAAACCTTCATCCACCTCAAGCATGCTTTCCCTCACTTGAAGCCTGGCTGAGCTCAAAATGGATATAGCTTTTTCCATGTGTCATGACTTGAACGATTATTCTTTTTCCTTTTTCTTTATTTTACCTTTTTAATTATTTTCTCTTTCATCTTGGGATATGCACTTATTAGGCATATGACGTCACATGGTCTGAAGCATAGTCACAATGGGCTCTATAGTAACATCACAAGTCACAATAGTGTACTGTTATATAAGTAAGCATACCTTGATGTAGATTCTTCAGTCTTTAGCTGGTTAATTCATCTCAGTTACTCTTGTCCCTCTTCTCCCTCTGTCTAAGGGTTGGTAATTAGGTGCTTGGAGTTTGACTCTGAGTAGTTGGCTGCTAACACCATTCCTGTCCACTGGTACTTGTAGTATTAATGAAGGTAAAAATATAACCATTCAGAGATTGAATTGAATTGAACTAAACAGGAATCAAATTCTCACTCTGCCAGTGAAAAATAGGATCAGATGACAGCTTGATCACCTGAATGTCATTGGGTCCTGCATCAAAACATTTTTTGGCATTTGACTGCTGGTTATAAAACCCAAGTCTTTATTGGATGACTTTCCATCGCAGTTTACAATGGATCCTAGACAGGGCATTCAGCAGCATTTCAAATATGACATGACACAGCTGGGTTGACATTAGATCAAGCATTATGTCTAATTTTGGCCCAGCTGGGACAGGTAGCACCAGTTACATATTAAATGACTCCAGCACGGTGGGACATTGATACAGACTTCTTGAATAACATAGAGGAATCTCGGGCTACGGGGGGTAATCTTGG
>SDEE01000985.1:0-15519 GCA_004126415.1 Candolleomyces aberdarensis
AAATACAGTGGGCCTGTGGGACAGCCAAGCAGGAACCCTTCTTGCCACTCTTGAAGGCCATTCCGATTGGGTACAGTAGTCGTTGCCATTCTCACCTGANTGGGCAAAGGCTGGCATCTGGATCAAGGGACAACACAGTCTGTCTGTGGGATAGCCAAGCAGGAACCTTTCTTGCCACTCTTGAAGGTGCATTTTTTTCCATAACTTTTTCTCCCTCTTCAATGCTCTATGCAAATCTTCAAACACACACCCCATCTGCTTCTGGATTGGTCAGAGTCAAGCTGATTGGCCAGAATTTGTTGTCAACACTGGTTCCAATTTGCTGGTTTCCCTCAAGCTGGGATGTTTTGACGTTGTCCTTTAACTCTACATTTTCACTTGCAGCCATTGGGTGTGGAAATGGCAAAGTCTGTATTCTTGACATCTCTAAAGTGATGAAGGATCATGATCAATCCAGGATTTCTCAGATCTAGACCCTGAATATTACTCTTACTTTCACTCTTGCTTCTTGTACATGTAGTGTTGGCAATCAATTAAATTCAATTTCTTCCTTTTCTTCATGAACCACATTGATTTTAATTACTTATATTATGAATACTCTATCTCCAGATCAGGGTAGTTGAATGCATTTATCCTATACATTGTGGATGCTAGCTTGAGCTATGTAACTTGAGTTCCAGGTCTTTTTTTCCTTCAAGTGGTGAGTGGTGAGCAGCATAGTGCAAGCTCAGTGCCAAATAAAAATGGTACTGGAATTTGTAATCAAAGTTTTCTATCCAATATGGCTTGTTGAATAGCCAAAGGGAGGGCCAGTTTTGCCAGTTGTCACTTCACTCAATGTCTGTCACATCTGAATAGGGCTCCAAGCCAACCTCAGACCAAGGGTGTCCCAGGAGCAATAAGCCAAACCTTTCAACAGTTGTGAGTTTGGTCAGTACCCAGGTTGACCATGTCATGTTTGTGTGGGCTAGAGGACCAAATGTCACATATGGTGGCAAGCTGGTTGCCATAGAGTCATTATTTCTTTGGCCACGCTCAGCTCATTCTAACCTACCTTTGTTGTAGGAAGTCATACAGATGTACAAAGGATGGGAAAACAATTGATGATTTTCTTGGAGGCAAATATTGGAAGTTATTGAAATGACTCAATTCATCTATGCAGGCGTGCTATGCCAATCCATTGCCCTTTTAATCTCTGCAGATGGTGATTTGATTCCCGATATACTCGAGAATGGCTGAGTTGTGTTTGGGTTTGTCTCCCCTACTCTTCATCTCCTTGAATGCATCAAACCATGTCCTTTGGCAATGATTTCCCTCCTGTGCATGGCAGCCTTGCCCATCAACCCCTTCTCCTTGATCTTTATGTCACAGTAGTCTGCCTTGGAGCTCCTTACCCTTGAAGGTGGGTTTGGGCTCAGCCTTCAAAAACTTGTCAACCATCTCAAAATCCGCAAACTCTGCAAGGACAGAAGCCTTGAACTTTTTTTTTTTGTCCCTCTGCATCCTCACAGAGTTGATAGTGCTGTATGTGTTAAAAAAAACTTCCAGGCACTGCTGCAGAGCCGCATCCTTGTCCTCTAGGAAGCCTTTAGCATAGATGCTGCACTCATGGGCATCTTTCAGCTCCTTGACTTCAGTCGTTTGGTGGACTTTGTCACCGGTGGAGTTGACTTCAAGGAAGGTGGAGGAATGGAGGGTGGAGAGGAGCCATTTGGAGCCATGGGATGTGTATTCAGCATCCACATGAATTTGGAGAACAAGAGATTTAGTGGCTGGAGCACAATGCGTAGAGAGAGATGATGCACTTGTCATAGGGCAAGTTAGAGTCAACAAAGTGAAACTCCACTGTGATATCGTCAAGAAAATCTCAGACTGAACTGCAGTTAGCGTACACACCTTGTTTCTTTGCTTTCTCAACGTCTCAGGAGGGTGTGGTGGGGCTGATGACCATAGATTCACCAGTGCCTTCAATGGTGGTTCAGACAGTGGGTGTGGTCGTATATTTGACTATCCTTTAGATTGTTTTGGGATGTCTGCGCTCAAACAGAATCCCCAGGAATTTTTTCCAACTATTGATATGAAACAAGGTGTTGGATTTGCATTATTTTGCCTATTCCTGGGCCTCTTACCTTTTAAAATCCTTCTGGTGTGCTGATCAGAGCAGGCAAGGGGAAGAGAAAGCCTATCGTCGAGACTAGTGGAAAAGAGCCAGGTCAAGTCAATGTAGGACGCCGACAATCAAGTCAATAGTTGGGCAAGGACTAGCAGAGGAAATAGCATCAGGCACAGTCCAAACTTCGAACCTCACCGCAATCATCACTTTGACCGCTGCTCAACCTGCTTCAACTTTATCAACCAATTGTCAGACATATCGTTCTTACAAGTCTCGTAGCTTGCCTCGAAGTAGTCGGATGGCCCGGCTTTCAGCCTAAGCTCGACTAGCTTCAACAACCAGTTCCCATCCACATATATCCAACCCCGCAACAGCAATAGTAGATGCACAATGCAATCCCAGCTTAGGGTCTATTCAATATCACACTTGCCCTCGCCTCTGCTGTCCCTTTGGCCACCTACAGCCTGAGAAGACCCATCGACCTCATTGTTGACTTCCTCAGCCGTCTCTGGGAGTACACAATGGATCAGATCACCAGGGTCATCGGAGCTGTTGCTGCTCTCAGCAAGTACCTTGGCCTGCATGGCATGTACCGATTCTCCTAGACACGGCGGAAGTCCGGCTCACTGTTCCAGCAGCATTGGTCGCGAAAGGCTGTGAAATTTTTACTTGCTTCAACGTCAAAGACCTTCACGATCTTATCGTTGGACTGATCAATGGATCAGGGAATATACTCTGAAGAGAAGTCTTTTACCATGTCACAGATGGTTGAATATATGATATCCAAGGCTCACCCGGGCGCCGCAGAACCGCGACATTCAGGCTTCGAAGCACCTTCAATGTGATACATTTGTCCATAACACATCGAATAGCCGAGCACCACGACAAGTAACTCGGATGAAGGCACCCCTGAACACGGCTTGTATCGATCCACTGAAAAATGCTAGATGCGGACGGACGACATCCCTGAGGCAGCTTCAGTTTGAATACCTCTCTCAGTCGTCCTTTGACCAACTCTAAAGCGTGCATGTAATGCCAGAGCTTGAACTCCTTGTTCTACTTGAGTGTTTCGCTAGACAAACGTACAAAGGGAGTCTCACCTAGTCTTGGCTCTCGCTCCAATCCACGACACCGAACAAGCATCCGGATGATAGCCATCCATATACCACCCTCCAGTCGACGGGCAAATCCCAGCTTTCTCCATGCAGTCATACACTCAACCATGGACGGCCAGCAAAGGAAGGAATGGCGACTCCCTGATCAAAGCCAGCCTCGGACCGTTGTCCGGCGAGCTCACAGCTGCAGCGAGAGCCTCCGGAGCATCATTGTAACACCAGGCCTCAGTATGCCAATGAACGCCAGGCATCATCGAACACTACTCCTCAGGATGCACCCTCAACACTACATCCTTCCCGTCTTCCGCCAACCACAGAACGTCGATGCTGATGTTGACGGCAGCAGATGTGGCTCCAAAGGCTTGGTGTAGTGCGTCCGAGAGCGATTTCCATAGTCTCAGAGCATCGTTGAGAGGTGGTATAATGGAAAAGTGGATGTAGTGCTTGATCGTTGGGTGAAAGGAGCTCGACATAGTTGGAGATGACAACAGCCATTGTCCACCTCGGCCTCAATAATCGCCAAAAATTCTCGCAAATATTTTAAATTCCGATTATCACCCCAACAATGAATACATTTGGATTGATTTCAGGACGACTCTCCATTGAATCTTTGTTTTTGGTTGCGCTCTCGCTCCTGGCCAATGCAAGAGGAGCATCTCCCCTTCAGTGGTATCAACATCATGTTCACCGATGATTCCTGTAAACTCACCTGGCCGAAGCAAAAGTCAGTCTTCTCGTACAAGCTTGTCTACAGTTTTCCTGCGCTGAGTCTTGAAATACGGAGGGTATTAACAACCTTGCTGGTGCCTACCTTAGGCGGCAAGCCGCACCAGCAGGGGAGCTACCCCGGCCACTGCGGCGAGGAGAACCAGATCTGCCACCCTGCCTCGACCACGCTCAACGAGGTCGGCCTTGGGTTTCAATTATCAACTCATGGGGATGGGCCAATAGGTGTCGGCGAAATGCATGAACCTCGAGGGAAGAAGTGTCATTGATCTGGTTAGATCTTTAGCTCAATGTCAGGTGAGGAAAGCAATGAATGGTATACGCACATGCGGGGTCAAGCAGCGATAACGCTGGAAGTTCCCGGAGTGGCAGCGGCAAAGGCAATAGCAGGAGAAGGGGAGGGAAGGTATCATTGAGACATCAGGATGCTCGAGTATACAAACTATTCCTCCACCCAGCACCGCAATTCTGGGCTGAATTACCTAGAGCTACACAAGATCCATCGTCAGAACGCAGAGGCATCATCTATTGACACAAAACCGAAACCGCACCTAGACAATTCATACTACACTCTCCCGGCACCCGCCTGGGATTCCAATAACCCCGATTTGAATACTTCATTTCCGCAGAAACACTGCGCCCCATTCTGTGTTGCAGCATACTTGAATCCACGCTCCGAGCGAGTGCCCAAACACGTCTCCATCGTCATCGAGCTGCTCAAAGTACCGTATCCCCGTAACATTCGATCACCAGTGTCGATGTAGCACCCGCTGCCGTTCCAGATGGTGTTGGTCTTCTGGGAGGAGGTTCATCGTCCAGCCGCCTCCGCAGAGTTCGGGAGAAGTGCCTGTGCAGGTGGAGGCGCAGTTGGAGGAGGCGATAGTGAAGCCCGTGGCACCGTTGTTGGGCACGCTGTTACCGCCATAGTATTCCACTCTGTTAAAAAGCCAAGAGTCAGTGACGGGCATTTAATAGGAGTCGATGGAAACTAAGCACCCGTAGTCCACCCCAGCGAACCGGTGCGCTGAGCAGAGCGAGTTGCAGAACCGGGGTGTCATATCGCTGCCGGAATAGCTGGCATTCTGCTTCCAGTCGTTCCCTCTGCCACACATCCTTTAGGAGTAAACCGTGTCACTGAGATATTGGCTGTAGCCGTGGAGTACTGATAGTCGTGGCTGAGGTGGTGGTCGTGGTTGTTGTCGTGCTACTACTTGACGACGACGACGACGGCCTTGAGCAGATCGCAATCCTATTCCCGTCACCTCATTCCTCGTTCACTGGAAAGCAAAGCAGTCAGCCATCAATCACATTCGAAGCAAGGAAAGAACACCTACCATTGCCACTACACGCCATAGCACCCAGCCGTCACTCCGCTTCGAACGACGCTTCCACAGTAATACGCTCTCCCATATTCGACGCCGCCAAACTCGTACCCGCGCGAAGCACGCGTCGACAGGCACTTGGATATCGTGTTCGTCGACTCCGAGGTGGATCTTCCATCGTACAGGGCTCGCTGATTGGTGTTATCGGGGTAGCATCCTCGATAGGTCCACGTTACGTCGTTCACAGAGGTTGTAGTAGGCACTGGAGTTGTCCCAGTGATTGAAGGGCGGGAGTAGATAGCGAGTCGGTTGCCGTTTCCACATGTCTCCGCAGCTAAAGATAAGCAGTATTAGTATCTCCTCGTTATACAAAAATAGGCAGGACTCTCACAATTTCCGGCCCACGACACACTGCACTTCCCATTCGAATTGAGGACAGCTCCTTCTCGAAGCTTCGTCCCACAGTAGCATTCCCTTCCGTACTGGACACCTCCAAAGGTGAAGCCTTGGGAGACGCAGGTAGCGAGGCCCTTGATGATCGTGTTGCTGGTCTCGGAGGTGGAGACACCGTCGTAGAGGGCACGGTTAGCGGTAGGGTCGTCGTAGCAGCCTTTGTATGTCCACGTGGATCCAGCAACGGGTGGTCGCGGTTGAGGTTGTGGACGGACTCGTTGAGGTGGTGGTGGTTGAGGTAGACAATGTGGCCGCCTGACTTCAAAATGACGTCGCGAACACAGCGACCCAAAGATAGCCCTGTCGGCAAGCGAGGCTATTAATGGCATGCATTCGTTCTTGGAGAAGGGCAAGACGTACGAGGGCCGGCCTGCGACCTCCGTCAACCGAGGCAATTGCTTGAGCGGGATGAGGCTTGGACCAATAGTAGATAACGTCTTTCTGTTTCATTGTCAGAATGAGCAGCTGGTGGAAGTGGGAGGAACTCACTACGCATTGGCAACATATCTTTGACATATCTGCGACAAAGAGAGCTGCAACAAGTTGGACATCATTCACCGCATACACTGGAGTCGTTCAAGGACGTACCTGTCCTGTACCATATGGAGGGGGTATACGCTGCTAATATTCGTGAGATTCAGGGGTCAGTAGGTTGGGCGATGGCACTGGGCACGAGGAGAGTTTGCACTTGTTTGGCTCGGCGGATCACCTCATCACGCTATGAATCTCAACGTTCCCCTGAAGCTCTTCTCAACAAATCGTCCCAGATAACGTTCTTTCAAGTCTCGTAGCTCGGTCTTTGAAGTGGTTGGATGGACCGTTGGAGAAAATTGAGCAGCCTCAACGGCCGGTCCTCGCCAATCCCCTACGCTTAGCAGGTTGCGGAAGAGGGTGTCGATCGATCCTGGTGAGCGCTCTTGATATTTAGAATCCTAGTTGAGAGCTCACTGCTGATGTGGGCTGTAATGGCTGGGTACAGCGTCCTCAGGTATTGCCTACAGTTCTTGCTGGTGAATAGTGGATGACTTTATGCAAAACTTCCACAAGGTATGCAAAATCCGCCTCTTTCCAAACTTCTATTCTCAACAGACCGTCCGCTTTTCCAGATTACCGCATGCTTACTCTACGACCTTGAGGCAATGAACACCTAGAAAGACCCCATGCCCCCCAAGACGAGTCCGCTATGGATGGGCCTCGGTTATTCCGGTAAGCAAATCCGTTCGCGTCTTCTCTCACAGGAACGTTCACGACTCATCTTTGGCCACATACAGCCGGGCAAGAGACCCATCGACCTTATCTTCGACTTCCCCACCTGCCTCTCGGAATACACCAGGTATCAGATCACCAGGGACATCGGAGCTGTAGTTCCTCTCAGTAAGTATCCCGGCCTTCTCTCCTTGCGTTTTTTGCGTACCGATTCTAATGACTCTGGTTTTCCTAGACAAAGCGAAGGTCCAACTCACAGCTCCAGCGGCTTGGGTCGCGAGAACCTGCGAAATCACGCACGGCTAGCTGCAGCAGCCGGCCTCGTTGCCAGCCCCATCCAGTTACGACCCCGAGGCCGCTGCGGTTTATTGTGCGCACCTCACGGACCTTCACCATTGACAGCACTTCATCATCTGCAATGCTCGTGGTGGTACTGTTGATTCGGTCGGGTAAAAAGTGAGTCTTGATTATCATTTCATCGAGTAGCTCAATCCTGATAATCCCGCCCTCGGCCTGCTGAAGCTTATCGGGCAGACGATGCACCTTGAAATTGCGGAGATGTATCCTCGGTTGGAGCGAACCGTGTGAATCTGTTCCTGGTTTGAGATTCCTGGAGCTTGTCAAGGTGCCCCCGACTTCGTTTCTGAAGTCGTGTCTCTTTGCTAACTCGAGTCCTTGATCAGACACCTTCACACCTCGACCCTGCTTCGCTGGCTTGCTTCGGAGAGGGTGAAACCCAGTGTTCGATCCTTACTTCCCGATGTGTCTTCTCGGCGCAGTCTTCCAGCGAAACCGATAAGCCGAATTATTCTGGCGTCAAAGACGATAGTAAGTTTCTCTGTGGTTGTAATTATTGTACCTGGACTAAATCATCCTGTCTTCTCGTAGACAACGCGTTCCATTTCACTTGCTTCAATGCCGAAGACCCTCACGATCTTACGGTTGGGCTGATCAATGGACAGCTGCCGGTACTGCGCGATTTGCTCAGAAGAAAAGTCTTCAGCTGCGTCATAGATCAGGTAGGTAGCGTTCCGTGTACTCTTCGCATTCTTTTTGCTAAATCTGTGACGAAATATTCGAATAGCAACTCGCTCGAGGTCTCGCCGGCAGCAAGTATCCGACGCAGCATGTCGAGGTAAGGCTTACCGATTCGTTTCACCAAGGCCAATATACTCACTCTTTAATTGCGGAACAGCAATTCGGATAATTGATTCCATACATCGCTCGCCCTTCTGGTGCAGATACTGCAATGCTTCGTGATATTGAGTTTGTTTTCAGGCAGCGTCTCACGACGAAGTTCTGGTAAACTTGTCGGCGAACTTCCTCTCCTGGTACTGTGTGCCGAACTGTTTGCTATCTGAAGCGGGTTCTCCCAATCACCCTCCGGTACGTCTACTTCCCCCTATCCTAACCTGTGCACTTTAGACTAACCCAAACTGCCTGATAGACCATTCTTTCGTCACCACCCTCTACACCAGCGACTCCGGCAAAATCATGCGATACACGGACGAAGACGAAATCCTTGAATTGTGCGAATACTTAGACTGTTGACCCCACCTCTCTGCCTTTAAGCAGAATGCGGCCACTTCGACTAAGGCCGGGTTCTATACTGTGGAGGGTACCATAGGCAGGGGTGGGGGAGCTGGGTGACCGTTACTTCGCCACTTCTTTGCTCTTTGTGGCCGAGTTGGACGGGATGGCCGATTGTTCTGTGTGTAGAGTCCCGTTTGACTTCCGCGGACGAGGCGCCTCCGGTTCGGTGTTTCGAGCCTTGCGTCTTGGGCGGTGGATCCGATTTTGATTTACATTTGCTGCTTGGATATTCGATACCCATATGTTCGATATATGTCTTATCTACCACTTCTACAGCCCTCGTTGCTTGGAGGGCTCACGATCGTTCAGTAGGACTTTTGCGATATATCATTAGATCTTTCGAATCCGCGACGTCAGCCAGCGGGGTTACTTCGAGAGTATATCGGCTCTGCGCTTGCCAAGCATCGGCCGATCTGACTCCCAGAGTTGGACCCCAAGCGCAGAGTCACGGGATGGCCATCGATGATCAGTATCAGAACTGCCTCGACGCTCTCTCACCGCAACTTGAACTTGGACCACCATCCACTGTCGAAACTTTGCGATCTAATCGAGCTTTTCTTACCAACACACCAACTCACCGATATGGCCGAATTTACTCAATCTGGAGGAGGAGACAACCATGGCTTTCCCGACAATCCGGAGCGCAACACACCGATCCCGGCTCAGGCCGCGACGCCAGGCACCGATGGCGGTCGACCCCCAAGCACAACCAGGGGATTCAGAGCGTGGGTGGGGGAGAAATATGATAAAGGGAAGACAAAGGTGGAAAGGGGCACGCACAAGGTGGACAAGCGTGTCAAGTCGTTGCTTGATCGAGGCAAGCCGAAGAACGAGGGAGAGGGGGAAAGAACGCCTCAAGACACTGGGGGTTCCTCCAAGGTCGGGGCCATTGCGATGGGGACATTCAAGACTGCACTGGGTATCGCGGCTACCCTTGTTCCAGGGTCATTCAAAGGTTCGGCTGAAGCATTACTGAAAGTAGTGGATATCATCGAGGTATGCGTCACTTGTAATTTTGTTTTGTGCACGTCGCTCAAGTGTTGCATAGAAAGTCGACTCGAACGAGGAAGAGGTTCAGATTCTGAAGAAACGTTGCGAACTCTTGGGCTCCAGTATTGTAAATGTTGTCAAGGGGAAGGATACAAAGCTCTTGTCAAAGGATCTGAGGGATAGAATTGGACGCCTTGTTGCGTATGTATTTTTTTTGGATGCTTGGTCCAACATTTAAGTAACTGAAGTCTGGCTGCAGGGGGATGTGGACCACTTTGGAGGCTGCAAATAAGGGGAAGTCGATGGGGTTTGCAGCGTACGTGCTGGCAGAGGATGATGTTGAGGTTCTCAAGAAGGCAAACAAGAGCCTTGATGAACTCTTGCATTGCTTTTGGGTATGTTTCCATGGTCCTGCTGTATTACTGCTGAAGTAACTCATTTTTGGTAGATTGAAAATCATATTGCAGGAACAATTGTCTTGGCTGACATCCTCAGCACTGCTCACCACCAGGCAGGACACTTGGAGGTCTGTTCATCCTCTGCTCATTGAGAAATTCATTGACTGGGAAGGCAGATCTCAACTTTTGCATCACTAAAGCGGGTTCCTGGTGCTGCTTATGACTCACAGGAGGTTGCGGCCAAGATCATGCCATGCTTTGAGGGCACCCGCTCCACCCTGTTGGCTAATGTTGGACGCTGGATGATTGGTGCCACTGATGACGGCCATAGCCCTCCACTTTATATTCTTGATGGCATTGCTGGGATTGGCAAGTCTACAGTGGCTATAACTGTGGCACAGCGGGCTGCAGACCCCTCCATCAACTGTCTTGGGGCTACTTTTTTCTTTTCTCGCGATCAAGAAGATCGAAAGAAGTCTTTGGGCTTTGTGCACACCATTGCATACCAGCTGGCTCACTATCATGCATCTTATGGAAAGGCTATTGCAGCTGCCATTACTAGCAACCCTGAAGCTCTAGACAAGGTTCTCACTCAGCAATTTAGCTTGCTTATTGCCAAGCCACTGCATCCACTGCTAAAGCAAAGAGCAACTCCACTTGTTTTGGTCTTTGATGCTCTAGATGAATGTGTTGATGGCTCAGCAGTTCTTAGCCTTATCATATCCTCAATCTCTCAATTGCCAAATGTCAAGGTGTTTCTTACCAGCCGTCCAGAGCTAGAACTGAGAACCAAGTATATGGTCACACAAAATGTAAACATCTTCCATCTTCAGGAGATAGAAGACCTGGTGGTTGAGCATGATATTTCTCTATATGTCAACTATCATTTGTCTCTACCCAAAATCCAGGAGGCTCTAGGGGATTCATATGATACTTGCTGGCAGCCAACAGCAGAGGACAAGGCTAAACTTGCCAAGTTGTCTGGAAAACTTTTTATCTATGCATCCACTGCTGTCAAATTCATACTTGATAAGCAACATCTGGATCCTAAAGGACAACTTGCAAGTCTTCTTGATTTGCAGTCTGATAGTCCTAGCTCACTATCTCAACTTGGTGAATTATATCTCTATGTGCTTAGATCTGCTAAGCCTGATGAAAATCCAGAGAAATGGCTCATTCGATTCAAAATGATTGTTGGTGCCATTCTAGTTCTTCAGACTCCTCTGTCTGTCATGGCTTTAGCAAGCCTATTGGTTGAGGAACAAGGTGCTATCAAGGGCACTTTGGGAAACTTGCATGCAATTCTTGCTCCATTGGGTGAAGGCTCTGCTCCCACCTACAAAGTGCACCACAAATCCTTTCCCGACTTTATCACTGGCTCCTCTTGTCCCTCTGAATTCCGAATTGTGGAAGAAGAGCATCATTTGCAGTTGGCCAAATATTGCTTGCAAGTGATGAACAGGCAACTCAGAATGAATATTTGCCAGGTGCCTGTGCCCTCTGAGGACCAGTTCAAAGACCTGGATGATTTGCTCAAAGGAGGCCTAAGTACAAAACACATTTCACAAGAATTGCAATATGCAATCTGCTATTGGGGTAATCACCTAAGCAAACTAAAAAGAACAGACCAAAGTCTTATGGCCCTGTTGGATGGATTTTCAAAGGAGCATCTAGTGCATTGGCTGGAAGCATTGGCCTGTATCAAACAGCTGGATGTAGCACACACTGCATTGGAAAAAGCCTTGGCTATGCTGGTATGTGCAATTTCTATGGTTTCAACTGTTAAATGCTTACTAAAATATATCAAAATAATGCTAGGCAAGGCATGTTGGTGGTGGCTCAGACTCATTGAAAGAAATGTTTCAAGATGGCCAGAGATTTCTTTTGCTCAACTCTAACATTATCAGAAGGGCACCTCTGCACATATATTGGTCTTGCATACCTCTGGCACCAAAGCAAACAGTTATTCATAAAGTGTATCAAAAGGAGAATGATGGAGTATGCATTAACAAAGGAGATACAACATGGCCAATAGAGCTTGCAGTTTTGCAGGGCCACTCTAGTGGGGTAAACAGTGTTGCCTTCTCACCTGATGGGCGAAGGCTGGCATCTGCATCGGATGACAAGACAGTGTGCCTGTGGGACAGCCAAGCAGGAACCCTTCTTGCCACTCTTGAGGGCCATTCCAGTTGGGTAAACAGTGTTGCCTTCTCACCTGATGGACAGAGCCTGGCCTCTGCATCTTCAGACAGCACAGTGCACCTGTGGGACACCCAGACAGGGGCTGCTCTTGCCACTCTGGAAGGACATTTTTCTACAGTAAACCATGTTGCCTTTTCACCTGATGGACAGAGCCTGGCCTCTGCATCTTATGACAACACAGTTCGGCTGTGGGACAGCCAGTCATACATACTTCTGACAACTGTGAGCTACAATTCTCCTTTTGGTGTTTGCTTCAAAACATCTTTGCATTTTTGCATGTATTGCAGCACTTCCTCTTCTCCTTCTGGATTATACTCTGTTTCACTTACTGCTCCTTTCCTCCAAGTATCCACTACTCCACTTTGCTTTTTTCCTTCAAACTGGACTGTCCAATCTGTTTCTTTCAACTCTGCGTTTACTTTAGCTGCAGTAGGCCTTACCAATGGACAAGTTCATATCCTTGATATTTCCCATTTCCCTATTAATTAAATCTTGTTTTCTTTTTTCATCTATGCTATTTGAAATAGCCATTTGATTTTGTTGTCTTTGCTTGTAGTTGAATTCAAATCAGAACCCATATCAACATCAAAACATCAATCTGTAGGTAGCAGCTGAAATCTGCTGTGCATGGGTTCCAAGTTACTTTTACTAGTCATTTGCAAGCTTGAACCTCAAGCCATAGGCTGAGCTAAACTGGGTCTGTAAGGCTGGGCCAAGCTGAATTGTTCTATCTGTAATGCAATGGCTTGGCCTGGTCCTAGATTCTACACACATGCCAAGCCAGCCCAATGGTGCCATCATTGGTCTGCTTCCACTATATATTATTTCATTGAGTCACATTATTATTTCTCAACAGCAGAAGCAAGCCTACAAGATTTCTCCAAGAGCAAAGTCCCATGGTGACCTTGCAGGCTATCAGCCTAATCTCATTTCAATGAATTTTAGCTTTAGACTCCTGTATATGTGCAATGAGGGTGGGATACTTGTATTCTCTTCTCACTCACTTGTATTGTATGCTGATATAAGTGACAAACAAGCAAAGTGTCAGCCATGTTTGTTTGAATTGTGTGCTGCCTCATATCCTTTCAATATAGGGAACATCTCCTCATCTTCCCTGTTGTTGTTGTCAGTTTCAGCAGCCCTGGATACACATGGTACTCCTTCATCATATCACATCCAAGGATAGCTTGGAAAATCAGATCACTAGAGTCTTCCACTGCCATTGTGGGATTATATAGTTTAGTGTTTGTCTCCTCTTGCTCAGGGAAAGGCCCTGTCCTTTCCTGGTCATCAGTTTCTTTTGCCAATCTATTTTATTGCCACTCTCCAACAACTACCACATACCTTTCCTCTTGGCCTTTTGCTCTGGAGGCTTAGTTCACTTGACTTAGCTTATTGATATCTTCCCTTGTGGACCACAGAGGGAACTGCACTCAACAATCATGGCTTTGATTGCCAATAGCACAAAGCTTCCTACAAAAGTAGTGATAGATATCATTCAAGGCTGCTGTGGTATGTGTGTTGGTAGAGGTGGCCTGCCCTTTTGCTCAAGATTTGCCAACTCATTGCCATGAGATCACATGCCTGATCCAAGTCGGGGATTAGGTGCTGCATCCACAGACCTCCGCACATCTGGGGAATTGGATCTGACAGTTTCCTCTTTCCTGGTGGTCTATTTTAGCTGCCCTTTTATATCTGAATAGCTATTGTTGGTTTACCTCTTTCTCTATCCTCAAGTGGGCATATGGCTTACCCATATACCCTCAGACTTTGGCTGATTATTCAGATGTGCCAGACCTGTACTTAGCAGTCCCCCACATGTCTGGCTGGACTCCAGTATGTCCAGTGGACTTCCGGCAGACTTTCACTGGACTTGACCCAAAAAACAAGATTTTTATCCAATGTCCAGTGAAAGTCCAGTAGGGTCAGGTGGAAGTCCAGTGGAGTCCAGTGGACTCCGGCACTTGTCCAGTACTTGTCCAGGACCCATCCGGTGAAAGTCCAGTTTGCGTCCGGAATCAATCCGGTGAATTTCTGGTGGAGTTCCAGTGATGTGTCTGGCAGAGTTTCTGGTGAGTTTTTTTGACTGAAACTCTGGTGAAATTCCACTGGAAGTCCGGTGGAGTTCCACTGGATTTTTACAACTGGTAAATAATTCCACTGGACCTCTGGTGGAGTTCTACTAGATTCTTATACTTTGAACTACAAATTGGACCAAACAGACCAAACCTGGTTTTTTTTTGAGTTTTTTTGACTCTCTAGTGGAATTCCATTGGAATTCCAGTGGAGTTCTGGCAATGTATCTGGTACCAGTCCAGTGAATTTCTGGGGAGTTTCTTTGACCAAAACTCTGGTGAAATTCCACTGGAAGTCTGGTGGAGTTCCACTGGATTTTTACAACTGGTAAATAATTCTACTGGACTTCTAGTGGAATTTTAACTACAACTTGGACCAAACAGACCAAATCTGGTTTTTGTTTGAAGTATGGGATAAGTCTATTGAACTCTAACTGGACTTCTACTGAAATGTTACTACCAAACTATGTTAGTTAACTGGTGCTATTGTCACTACTGCAACTGCTTCATCCTCCTCCCTCTCAATATCTTCTTCTTCGTTGTGATCCCCATCAATGTCGGAAAACTCTGACCGCCCGTTGGAGGCCGTTGCCGCCAGCAGCAACGCATGCCGGTCCCGTCTGCATTGCCACCAAAGGCAAAACCGTTGCACCGGCTGTGGCGTTGCCGTTGGACAGCCGTTGGCACAGTGTTGCCATCAACCGGTCCCAGCCGGTGAATGAGTGCCAGCCGCTGCCAACAGCTGTCAACATTTGGCACAGAGCCAAACGGGCCGGCCACGCAACCACCGTTGGACGGGCCGGTCGGACTTTTCCGACAAACCTCTTGAATAGTTGCACTAGCATGGTCAGCTTGTCTTTGAAGAACTCGCTTGGTATGAATATAAAGAAGACTGTGCAAACACCACTTGAAATTGCTGATAACCATTCATTTGAGTATAGACTGAAAGCTTGAAATCCAAGCATTAAGTTGTTCAGATGCCTGAGTGTTGAATGCACGCTTCCATTGTAATACACCATTTGCATCTTCTTCTTGAATGACAAGATTGGGATTGCTTCCATCCATTGGAGTTGGGTTGCACCAGGTTTGACAAAGAAGATCACTCAGGGCTCATAGTCCGTTGCACCCATACTATACATACCAACCCACATTGCTTAAGTCCTGTGTTTAACAGTCTAGCCCCAGGGGCTGCAGGAAATGAGAACCCTTTATATTACACAGCGGCTGCCGGGCTTGTCTTGTATGTGTCTGACAGACGGGCCTCCGGGGTTCTCCCAGGTGCAGTAGCCACTAAACGGCCAAAATCCCGGTAGCATCAAAGGGCGG
>SDEE01000986.1:0-15501 GCA_004126415.1 Candolleomyces aberdarensis
GGAAACCAAAGAACGGCTGTGTATACAGCACGTTCGTCAGCCAGTCCCACTTCCACCGATACGTGTCATAAGTTGTGGGGTGCAACTCGTGAAGCAAGTGCGACAACGCGCGCCGGAAGCTCAGAAAGTCGTCGTTGGCGGCGACGCGACTATCTCCGGCGGCGGCACACTAGGAAACAAACAAGGATTAGCAAGCGCTCGAGCTCGGAAGGAGAGAAACGGGACTTACCAACTTATCGTTCCCATTGACAATCAACTGTGCCAGCCTGAGGCGGATGGCAGGATCGGTCGGGAGTGGGGTGGTCCTAGCCAGGGCCGGCTTCAAGGAGTTAAAAACGCTGCCCAAGGCAGGATACACCTCCAGAGTCGGTTGGGACGCCCAAGGGTCGTCTTTTCCCCGAGTTCCGTAGACGTGTTTCGACGAGGAGGGGAGAGCGGACATTGTTAGAGGAGTTGGTTGGGACTTCCCTCTTCAAACGGCGTCACCTTTTATACTGCTAAGGAGCGGTGTGACCTTGTCGATTGCTAGAAAGTTCTGTGCCAAGGAATGGCTCGAGAACTTGGAAAGACTTAGGCAAATGTCTTCCCGCCAGCTCTTGGGAGCTTAAGTGGATGAGAAGCGCGCTTAAACATGAGCCTAGGAAGGCTGTAAACCTTGAAGCGGCTTCGATAAACCTGAACAGTGGAATCAATGACGACGCGCGGCTTGGAAAAACAGTGATCGTGACAGGACAGGAACTAGCATAACCTTAATTGGTGGCAACATCCTCGGTCCCTGAAAATCATTGATTCCGGACTTCTTCGAAGAAGCAACGGCTCGGGTGAATAACGGAGGTCAACGGATCTGAGTTAGCGGAAGTGAATCTGTGGCGCTAAGGGAAAAGCGGCATCGGAGGTCTAGTAGGGCTTCCTCCCTTTTGGGACTGGCTAAACTTAGGCTGAGGATAACTTAGAATTGGAGGAACTACTCAGGCGGCTCTATTCACTCCGACTGAGGACAGTCGAAAGCTAGTTTGGGGGAGATGATACGACCGCGTCAGTTTTAGCGAATATAAGTTCACTTTTCGCGATAATAAACGGCAATAGTGACGCGGTCTGAGTCTCTTCGGTTAAGAATAACTATGCTATTGACAAGGTCCAAGGAGTAAGAGGGAAAAGAGTTAGTACTACGGCTCTAGGGACACGAGAGTTGAAGCGGCTCGAGGCTGTCAGCTTGAAACCGCCCCAGTTGTATTATACCCTGACCAGATGAGCTACATTAGTTGACGCCGTGCTAAAAGACAGGCGGCTCGACTGAAGCGGCTTAGGAAAGTCATATACCCTTACACGCAACTGTCGGGACTCTCAGGCGGCACTAACCGGGAGTTCTGAGATCAGGCGGCTTCACATTCATCGAGTACAAGTGCTAGAGCGGCTTGAGTGGGACTTTCGAAACGACGAAGTCCACAGTTGATGGCGCGGCTAGAGTGTCAAACTCCGACGCGGCGCGAGGAACCAACGCGGCTTGAGTCCTGAGTCAAGAGAAATGACCAGACCGGCCGTTGGCATCGGGATAACGGAACCAGGGACTCACGATAAGGACACGGCACATATCCGAGTGGCTTAGGCATGACTACGAGGGAAGGGGATGTGGAGAAAGGATACCCGTCCACCCTCGATCATCCGTCGGCATCTCACGCGGCATCACCAAAAAGGAAACGGTGATCTAAATTTGGCCTCTAAGCGCGGGCCTGACTCGCGCGGCTACAGTCTTGGCACGGCCTCTACCAATACCCGGTTCTGTTTTCTCTATCTATTGCTTGGACTCTCTCTATTTTAAAAATTGCTTATCTATCACATGTATCCGTTTGTCTAATTTTACACGGCTCGAGATAGTATATATACACGGTAGCTACTCTCGAGTACGGCATCATCGTATCATTGTTGTTTTTATCTTACTTTGCGTTTATCTGCGAATCTATCAGTTTTTCTGCTCAATATTTCACTCGGTGTGAACTATCTTGCAACTTGGAACTTAGGAACTCAACCAGTCATAAGGAGTGACTACTTTGAGACTTGGGAAATTTAACTAGGTGTACATCAGGGTACCTTAGTATTTTGTGGAAGTTTAAGAAGAGAGAACTTGGATACCACGTATTCTTAATTCACTCTATAACCCCCACTTACTCGCACTTGACTTCGTGCGGCCTTACTCACACAACGTTTCACTTCGCACTGCCTGTGACTTAGGTTGTGTGTGTGGTTTGGTGTGTTGTGTTTCGAGCTCGGCAGCACCGATCTCATCAACGGTGAAGTGATCGAGAACGGCAAGACGACTAACACCCACAACACACACCTAACACCTACTCAACGTCGAGCCGGGCGAGATATGTAGTGTAGATAAACCTTTTGTAGTCGCGCTGCACCGAAATCAGTGGTGCGAGTTATGGGGGTAGTGTAGAGTATTAAGAATTAACAATAATTCTCTCTTAGACGCACTAAGTCCAATAAACCGAGGGGTACTTGATAGATCGCGAAATCAATGGTAAGGTTGAGCCTTTAATCCTTGTCTTTCCTTTACTTAAATCACGCCGCGCGAGATAGAAGTCACAAAACCAGTCGATTGCAAACGCAAATAACACAAATAAAATCAGCAGTAATTTTCTAGGGAAAACTATGCTACGAGAGTCCGTGGTTTAGATACTAACTGGAGCCGCGCAATCACCGGAGCATGATAAATAGGTGTACACAAGTTTTATAAATAGTAAGAATCCAGGCCCCAGCTAGGGAGAGAGAGATAGATAAAAAGAGACAGAAAATAGAGAGAAAATGAGGGTATTGGATACGCCAAGGTGCCACCGCGCCACTTGCACGCCCGTTCCGTGACTATTAATAGATGTAAGTCGTCTTTTGAGGTTGCCAAGGATGATGCCAAAGTGATCGAGGGTGGTCGGTCTACGGTTATACCAACCGCCGCCTTGGTGTGCTTTGCTGCTCGTGCCGCATGAGGAGGGGTTGGACCTCCGTCAATAGAGTTGTATATTCTTGGCTTGTTTCCTTGGAACCGCTTCCCGGGTATCTCTCCCCATTGTGTGACCTTCTTTTCAGAGTATTTCGAGCTCCTTTCTCGTGCCGCGCCAGCCATCATGCCGTCTGATGTGCTGGAACCTTGCCGTGCTCTCCTTTGATGCTTAGGGACTCGTCCCCACTGCTCTAGCACTGAATATATTCGATTATTGTGAGGCTGCGCGAGAGACAGGGTACCATAAGGGCCTAGGAACCCTTCCCAAATGCCTAGTGTTGAAATCAGGTCTTTCAGCTGCAAGACAGGCTGTTTGATCTGAAGCGGCGCCATCTGGCTAACGTACTAAACCCTAATCTCTGGTATGTGGCAGCACGCCTCTAAGTCGGCAGTCCTCGAGCAAACTCCAACTCTCGTGAACCCAAGAGTAGTGTACTCTTATAATTATCCTTCATGCCGCACAAGGTATCTTAAGACTAGCAGGGTTTTGTGGCATAGAGATTTAATTAGGCACGACCGTGTATTGAATTATGAACGTTTATTCAATAAAAGAGTGTTTATTTGCGAAAAAGCGAACACGGTCGTATCAACGGCTTGAGTCCTGAGTCAAGGGAAATGACCAGACCAACTGTTGGCATCAGGAGAATGGAACCAGGGACTCATGATAAGGACACAGAGCATATCCGAGCGGCTTGGGCTTGACTACAAGGGAAGGGGATGTGGAGAAAGGATACCTGTCCACCCTTGATCACCCATCGGCATTTCATGCGGTGATATGACCGTGTTCGCTTTTTTTGCGAATAAACACTCTTTAACTGAATAAACGTTCATAATTCAATTACATGGTCGTGGCTAATCAAATCTCTCCGAAGTATCACTCGTGGGGCATATAAACCATGGATGTAAATAAATATGCCAAATGAAGTACAGCAAACAGATTCTTCAATCCTCATTAGCATGGGTGGGAATGAATGATTGCAAAAAGCCAGCCAGATGCAGCTGCAGATGCCGTGTGCATGGTCTTGGCACTTTTTCAAAGAGGTCTCTAGTACCCTCGGCTAAAATGCCTCAGTAATCTTGAAACTTAGGAACTCAACCAGTCATAAGGATTGACTATTTGGGACTTGGAACTCTAACTAGTTGTACATCAGGGTACCTTAGTGTTTTATGGAAGTTTAACAAGAGAGAACTTGGATACCACATTCTCTTAATTCACTCTATAACCTGTGGGAAGCAGCCAATGCTGTGCACGGCAGGTGCCGAGGCATTTTGGTGGGCAGGTGTCCATAGCGGAAACAGCCAAAGGAACGATGCCGGTGGCATGATGGATTTCGTTCTTGGCCCCCAACCTGCCCCCTTAAGTACCCTCGGCAAAATGCCTCGGTGATACGACTGTGTTCGCTTTTTCACAAATAAACACACATAGTTCAATACACAGTTGTGCCTAATCAAGTCTCTATGTTACAAAACCCTACCAGTCTTAAGATATCTCACACGGCACGAAGGATAATAAAAGGGTACACTACTCTTGGGTTCACGAGAGTTGGAGTCTGCTTGAGGACTGCCGACTTAGAGGCGCGCCGCCGCATACCAGAGATTAGGGTTTAGTACGCTAGCCGGATGGCACCGCTTCAGATCAAACAGCCTGTCTTGCAGCTGAAAGGCCTGATTTCACCACCCGGCATTTGGGAAGGGTTTCCTAGGCACTTATGGTACCCTGTCTCTTGCGCGGCCTCACATTAATCGAGTATATTCAGTGCTAGAGCAGTGGGGACGAGTCCCTAAGCATCAAAGGAGAGGCACAGCAAGGTCCCGGCACATCAAACGGCATGATGGCTGGCGCAGCACAAGAAAGGAGCCCAAAATACTCTGAAAGGAAGGTCACATTACGAAAAGAGATATCCGGAAAGTGGTTCCAAGGAAAAGGCCAAGAATACACAACTCTATTGATGGAGGTCCAACTCCTCCTCATGCGGTACAAGCAACAAGCACACCAAGGCGGCGGTTGGTATAACCATAGACCAACCACCCTTGATCACTTTGGCATCATCCTCGGCAACCTCAAAAAGGCAACATACATCTATTAATAGTCACAGCGCGAGCGTGGAAGTGGCGCGGCGCCTTGGCGTATCCAATACCCTCATTTTCCCTCTATTTTCTATCTCTTTTTATCTATCTCTCTCTCCCTAGCTGGGGCCTGGACTCTTACTATTTATAAATATTGTGTACACCTATTTATCATGCTCTGGTGATCGCGCGGCTCCAGTTAGTATACATACAACAGACTTTTGTAGCATAGTCTTCCTTAGAGAATTACCAATGTTATTATTTGTGTTATTTGCGTTTGCAATCTATCGGTTACCTGACTTCTATCTTGCGCGGTGTGATTTAAGTAAAGGAAGGACAAGGCTCAAAGGCTCAACCTTATGGTTGATTTCACGATTTATCGAGTACCCCTTGGTTTACTGGACTTAGTGTGTCTAAGAGAGAATACTGTTTATTCTACACTACCCCATACCTTGCACCCCTGATTTTGGTGCAGCACGACTACAAAAGGTTTATCCACACTGCATATCTTGCCTGGCTCAACGTTGAGTTGGTGTTAGGTGTGGTTGTGGGTGTTAGCCGTCTTGCCATCCTTGATCTCTTCAACGAAACCAATCAATTGCAAACACAAGTAACACAAATAAAACAGCAGTAATTCTCTGGGGGAGAACTATGCTACAAGAGTCCATTGTATATATACTAACTGGAGCCGTGCGATCACCGGAGCATGGTAAATATGTGTACATGAGGTTTATAAATAGTAAGAGTCCAGGCCCCAACTAAGAAGAAAGAGATAGATAAAAAGAGATAGAAAATAGAGGGAAAGTGAGGGTATTGGATACGCCAAGGCGCCGCCACGCCACTTCCACACCCGCGCTGTGACTATTAATAGATGCAAGTTGCCTTTTGAGGTTGCCGAGGATGATGCCGAAGCGATCAAGGGTGGTCAGTCTACAGTTATACTGACCGCCACCTTGGTGTGCTTTGCTGCTTGTGCTGCATGAGGAGGAGTCGGACCTCCATCAATAGAGTTGTATATTCTTGGCTTGTTTCCTTGGAACCGCTTTCTGGGTATCTCTCCCCGTTGTGTGACCTTCCTTTCAGAGTATTTCGAGCTCCTTTCCTGTGCCGCGCCAGCCATCATGCCATCTGATGTGCTGGAACCTTGCCGCGCGTCTCCTTTGATGCTTAGGGACGAGTCCCCACTGCTCTAGCACTGAGTATACTCCATTAATGTGAGGCCGCGCAAGAGACAGGGTACCATAAGTGCCTAGGAACCCTTCCCAAATGCCTAGTGGTGAAATCAGGCCTTTCAGCTGCAAGACAGGCCGTTTGATCTGAAGCGGCACCATCCGGCTAACGTACTAAACCCTAATCTCTGGTATGTGGCAGCGCGCCTCTAAGTCGGCAGTCCTTGAGCAGACCCCAACTCTCGTGAACCCAAGAGTAGTGCACTCTTATAATTATCCTTTGTGCCGCGCAAGGTATCTTAAGACTAGCAGGGTTTTGTAACATAGAGATTTGATTAGACACGACCGTGCATTGAATTAGGTATGATTATTCAATAAAAGGGTGTTTATTCGCAAAAAAGCGAACACGGTCGTATCAACGCTCTCTCTCTCATTTTGAGCAGAGTTTACAGTGACGAGGGTGACACCGGCCTTTGTCACTACTTCCACGGCGTTGAGGCTCTCCAAAGCCTATTGGAGTTCTCACGGCATGTCCCTCTTGATACACCTATGCTCTACCCTCAACGTGCCTCAACCTCGACAATGGGCATCACCCCAGGCAAATACACCTAAGTTCCATTCCTTTATGGTTGTTTTATTTGCCTTAGCATATTCCTTGACCCGACACTGTTTTTCACTGTTGACTCGCTTCATGACACTTTCAACGTGAGACTGATGCTTTGCTAGAGCTCTTGCTCTTGCCGCAATTAAGTCCTCTGTTGACATGATACCTGTTGGGGGTTCCACTAACCAAGTGGCCTCTTGCACATCAAGCGGCGTGACAGGCTCTGCTCCTGTTAATGCAAAGAACGGAGAACAACCCAGTTGTTTACAAACAGTGATCCTATCGGCTGACATTACATGATTGAAGAACCAGTACCACTTGTTTGTGTCACTGCCAGTAGCTTTGTAGAGACTCTGCCTTATGTCCCAGTGAGGCTGCTCAATTTTCCCATTTGCCTTTGAGTTATATCCTGAAATTGAAATCCCTGTGAATCCATATTTTTGCCTTAACCATTCCACTGCTGCAATGAAAGGTTTACCATTGTCGGTGATAATACGATGTAAGCAGCCCCACTGACAGATGATATCTGAGAAGAGCCAGGTGCCTATGGTTGCCGCTGTCTCTCTCTGGAGTGGCCTCCCTTCCATCCAAAATGTAAGAGCACAGCAGCCATGTACAATGTAGCCATGTCCATTACTAGGTGGTGTCATGTGCAAAGTGTCGATATGTACAGTCTGGAAGATAGACGGAGTCTCTGTAACCGCCAGAGGGATTTTTACCAGAGTTTTCTGACGGACTTGACAAAGGTGACACGTCCTGACAAAAATTTCAGTATCGTGTTCTACCTCCAGCCACCAGAACCTCTTAGTGACAAACGACAGAGTTGCATAGTGGCCTCTATGACTGTTTGTGTCATGCGCTCAATTGAGAATAGCCATCCTTTGCTCCGGTTCTATATACAGACGATGGTGTCCTTCACCATTCTCTCACCAGTACAATCGACCATCCTTAGAGACAAAGAAGCGAGCAGCAAACTTCTCAAAACCTTTCCAATCCTTGATAGCCACTTCATGCGGCTTAATAGCAGGTGAAGTCAACCATGCTTGTACTAGGGGAACCCACTGGTCGAGCTGCTTTCCTCGGCTAGTTCGCCATTCAGAGGGACATTCCTCTTCCACAGAGTCCACCACCTCTTCCTGTGAGGCAGCTTGAAGCAGGACTGAGGCCGCTTCTGACTCGACAGAGAGTCTTTTAGTCTCCTCAAGATGGTTCAAGAGCTGCTGAAGCTCGAGGTCTCGGTTGAACAAATCTTCCTCTTCCTCCACCCCTTGGAACAAGAGTTGATTGATGATATCCCTTGAGACCGTCTGAAGGTATCCTCCTCTAGTGTCTATTTGATCCCTAAATGTCTCAAATGGTAGAGGATCGCTGTCCTCCAGATATTTCTTTGAGTAAGTGATGGGATCTGGCGGATCAGTATTGAGGAATTCTTCAAACTCACACTGTGGTTCTTGATGTGTTTGTTTGGGGAGCACATTTTGAACAAACCAAATGCAAGGGTTGACATTGTCTTCAATCTGCAATCCAAATGTTTAGGCTAGACAAATTCAAATTTGCATTGCATGTGTCCTGCCTCCTTCTGCCAATATTAAACTTTGCTCAATATGTGTCCAATGTAGGCACATTAAACACAAACTGTGAACAAATTCATTCCTTGCACCTGATTTGCTTAATATGTGCTTATTGAATCAACACATAAAAAACCGCAGTGTCACGCCGCTCCGGGTCACCAGGCTGCTTGCACTGCCTTGATAATCCGTCTGCAGGGAAAGTCTTGCCCATTACATGACTCAGTTCGAAGTAGAACTTCCTAATGTTCCCGATCCAACAATTGATAGTCGCGTGTGGAGCCGCTCCAGGATTTTGCAACATCCCTTGAACATATTTTGCATCAGTCTCCACCACTAGAGGCTGCACCATAACCAAGGTGTACTCATTCTCCTTGAGTGCTCACATGATCCCATATAACTCCCTCTTTGCCTGCAAATAATTTGCCTCCATAGAGTTTAATAGAGTCGATCCAAACTTAATATAGTTCCATTTATTCGGATCAACAGAGTCCCATTGACTAACGTACCAGCCCACTGCTAGATACAAAGTATCAACGGACAATTGAACAGGTTGCCCACTGGTCACGTCAAGCGGCTTGAGGACTGGAGCCTCTACCGCTGATGCGCAGGTAGCAAACTAGGGCTCTCTAAAGCACGAGACTATAGAACAAAACACACACACTAACACCAACACAAAACAACACACCAAATATCTTAAAGAAGATAGAGGGCGGGAAAGGGGGTATAGTAAAAGCTCTAAGTCGAAGTGACGGAGGCTTCTAGAACACGTTCCAGGCAATTTCAAGTTTGAGGGGGAGCTAAGGCTCAACCAGCAACGATAATATGCTTTGCGAATTAACTTAGCGAACACACGGGTTTGGATTGAGACAACGAACAACTTTGCAAACTGGCGAACAAGGTCTTAGTGATATCAAAGCAAACAACTTTAAGCAAATACGCAAGCGATGCAATTCTTTGACTTTGCAAACTGGCAAACAAGGTCTTAGCAATTTCAAAGCAAACAACTTTAAGCAAATACGCAAGCGACGCAATTCTTTGACTTCACGAACTGGCAAACAAGGTCTTGGCAATTTCAAAGCMAACAACTTTAAKATACGCTATTGGAGCTGGAATTACCGCGGCTGCTGGCACCAGACTTGCCCTCCAATTGTTCCTCGTTAAGGGATTTAAATTGTACTCATTCCAATTGTAAGACCCGAAAGGGCCCTACATCATCAGTAAAATGTCCAAAGGTTAGGCTTGAGTTTCGAGCGTTTGATCCGAGAGTTGATGGGTTGCGCTTGGGTTTGGCAGCTTGACGTCGGGGTTGGGGTGGTTGGGTTTGAGTTTGACAACTTGGGGATGGGCTTAGCTGGTTGCAATGCTTAAGGTTGGCGAGATCTTGGGATGGCAACAAAGTGTTGTTCAGGGAGTGCTAATACAGAGGTATCTAGCTTGCTATCTCGTGGGCATGATGGTCTGCATACTTATTGACATAAAATGTTTTGAAGTAGTCTAATGAATGTGTGTGGTCAAAGCCGTGAAGTGGTATAAAATGTTTGCCTGAGTAGCCTATTAGATGAGCAGCACGGAAGATGGCATCGAGGTGGATGACATCAAGCGAAGGCCGTCCACCACCAATGAAATCAGGTTGGACCAACCACATTCCAGTGTCAGGGCAGGGCTCGTTACCAAAGGTAGAGTACCACTGAACAAGCGCACATGGGTGGACCTTCTGTTCCCACTTGAAATCAAAGAATAGGAAAACTCTCGCAACAAGATAACCATGGAATCCTGGTTCGTCAGAGTTTCCGATGAAAACACAATCATACCGAGGTCGATCTCCCTGCCATTTCTCAACAGCCCGAATTCGTTCCACCCTCATGCCTTCGATCCCGGAAATGTCACTGGGGGCAAAGAATACAGCCCGTGCTGAGGGATACGTGTATATCTTGAGATGCGAGATGTCTGGACAGGCCCTGAGATCGATCTCTTGCGAAGAATGAGAGGTGCCGTTATTTGTAAAGTTGTACAAGTATTGCTGGATGCGATCCGGAAGCTGCGGCTGATTGATTGCTTGAGCCACTTCATAGATATTCCGAGCATGTCGAGGGACTGTAAATCGGTAAATTGAATCAAATGAGGTGAAGTACTAGTAGAATTATGAAATTATAACGTACCAGCACGCTTAGCCAATTTTATCTCGCCCATACTTGCTGGCTCATCAACAGCATCACTATCGATGCCTTCGTTTCCAGAGTCTGCGGGAGCAAGAGGAGGAATTGAGGGTAGAATGGCGATCTGGGGGAGTTGCGTGGCACGCTCTTGAAACCGTTGTCGTAGCTTGGCACGCATAGCAAGAATCTTGTCAGTGCGCTGATTTGTGACCAGCATCTGACCGAGGGGCTTGTTACGACTGGACCTGCGATAAGGGCGTTTGACAGCTTTGACATGTTTGGACTCTGTTATGGAGGAGCAGAGACCGTTAGGGGCGCCGAACTCCTGGATAAGGTGCCGATAGTGAACCATCGAATGTTGACGTGGTAGCGAGAACCCATCTTCTCGCACTCCCACTTCCCGAAAGATCTCGCGGCTTTGGTGAAACAGGTCAATGAGGGTGTCGAGGCGGTGGAGGTCATCTTCTGTGATGACAGACCGGCGAACAAGGTACGCAAACTCGAGGAAAATGCGGACTGTTTCAACCATCTTGTCCGGAACATGGCCTGCTATAGCAGGTAATAAGACCTGAGGTATAAATATGAGTGAACGACAATGACACGCCAAAGTTTTGTACGCGCACCTTCATTAAACCTTTGGAGTCGTCCCCTGTCCACTGCTTAAAGCCTCTGCCCTCGTAGAATCGCCGTAGACCAGGAAATGGTGGTGTTATTGCAATCCTATGATAGTGACGTTAGCTTGGTCATATCTTGAAGTTGTGGACACTATTCACCAACCTTCGATCTATATCTGCGAGAATTCGCTTTGCTTCAGCTTTGGGATGAGTGTCATTGACGTATTGTACAATCCAGTCGACCAAATGGTCCTTAAATGTACCCTTGATGAGTTGATGGAGGAGATCGGGCGAGATGAGCTCGTGTATGTCGGCACGAGGAAAGTAGGCGGTGAACGGCTTAAGTAAAACATAATTAGTGTTCAGTCTGAGCATATGCGTTGCAAAAACTCACTATAACATCCCCAACTATACCCCAATCATCCCATACTTCTTGAAGGCTGAAGGGTGTACATACGTCGTCGGTGTGCTGATGAGACCTGTAGATGTGCTTGTGATGTAACGCTGCATCGTCGAGGTTATCTGCAGGTGCCGTACATCTTTGAAATTTGTAAGTTGTAATCGTACTAGAATGTGGTATTTTGACTTACTTTGGGCACCATCCCTGAACGATACAAGCTAGCAATGCTTGTTCTGGGTAATCCGCAATGTAAGGGCCGATACCGTAGATCACTCGACGAAAATGGCCGTCACTACATTTCGTGACTCGAGGTGTCTCCATGTATGGTTCGAGGCTGGAAAGTATATGCTTGAGCGACGTGTGGAAGAGCTGGCGACGGAACTTGCGGAATTTTGCGTCGTCAGCATAATCTTGACCCGCTAATCGTTGTGTGTAAGACTAAGCGCATCAAAAAAGTGAATGGGAGAAGAACGCACTCTTGGGAATAGCTAAAAATCCTACTAATGCGACAGCATTACGATGAGACCGACGAACTGAGTTGTGGACGTTTCCGAGCGATGCATAGAGTGGGTAGAAGTCGTTTTGGCCCGTAGCTACGGAAACCGTTGTTTTGTCGCTCCCAAGGACGACAGGTGCAAACATGGCTCCATGATTGGCTTCATTCTTTCCGAGGATGTCCTTTCAAATTGAGAGTTATGAGATTTGACAGTCAACTAGTAAAATTGAGAAATATGCTCACCGCTTGTCTCCAAGCCCAATTCCCAGACTTCAGATCTCTATACTGCCTCTTCCCGTTCCGAAATACTCGCTTTGGGGCATAGTCAATCTTGCCGTTGAAGTCTGGGTTCGCAATTTGATTCTCCAGTATCTTGAGGGGGTCTCGAAACCAAACTTCATATGACTGGGTCATCCAAGGTGGAACGGTTGCGTTGGTTGGCTTCTCGCCATCGTAGGTGACAGAGAATGAGTCCCACGCAATGTCGCCATCTGGTATCGAGTCAATGAGAGAATACAACTCCCGATGATTTGCAAAAGGTGGCTCATTGTTGGGGTAGAGGTGTGCCAATAGCTGCGAGAGTTCGTCAATGTGGGCTGCTGACATCTCGGTCTTGAGATAGATAAAATCAGCAAATTCGAACTCGGTGGGTGTGGAGAAGGGATAGCAAAATGCGGAAGGATCCTCTTCATCTTGTCCAGTGGCATGGGGCAGACCATGGTAGTCGTAGCCGTCAGCGTCGCATGGCAAGCCTGAAAAGCATGTTTGTTCTCAAAATTCAGAACTTAGGTCAGCACACAGAGAGACGTACCATCAAGCAGTGGGTGGTATTCAACCCGGTTGGCAGGCTTGAAAGTTTGGTCTTGAGCAGCAACCCGTCTAGGCGACTTGGATAAAAAGCGCGACCGGGGTAATTGCCTGCTTCTTTGCTGAGGAGTTCGACTTGAGGGAGTTTGACTTTGACGCTGACTATTCGGAGTCCTGGGTGTCGCAACGGGACTTTGGAGGGGAGTGTTGAGAGCTGGGGGTGGACTTGGAGGCGAATTGGTGGAGCTCGAGCTTGGTGCGCCACGTGCAACTTGGTCTGCTTCGGCAGTTTCCTCAGCCTGGAGCCTATGTAGTGCGAGCGGAACAGTGTGAACTCGATTTGTGTGCTGTGTCAAAGCATTTGGCCTTGAAAACCGTTTGTTACACTGAAAACAGCGGTAAGGCTTTGGTTTGAAAATTTTCTGACTTGACGACATGGCACTAGGAGCCTCAGGGTCTTGTCAAAAACTAGAACTCAGCGAGTGTTTCGCCAGGGGGATCAAAAAGTTCCAGTGCCACAAACAAACGGGGTAGACCACTGGCACCGTATTTTGCGGCATCGCCTTTTGCCACATCAGACGCCATGGCTCCAAAGGCTGCTCCTGGTGGTTCCAAGACACCAGTGGTCTCCGTTCCTCGAAACCTGCGCACTCGTCCAGCACCGCCTCCAACTCAACCAAAACCTGTTCGACGGACACCAGCTCAAGTTCAAGAGACAAAGGTACAACAGAAGGCAAAGAAACGGGACGAGGTCAAGGCCCAACAAGCTGCCATAGTTCGAGCTGCTGAGAATGAGTCTCGCCAGCTCGCCAAGCAGCGCATTGACGACCTTGATGCAAACAACCCCGGTGCAGGCTCAGGCTCACCGCCTATTCACAAGGTTGCTCATCCACGCCCACAGCAACGTACGTGTTGAATTCACTCATGCTCACCCTTGCTGAACATCCTATGCGATACAGCCGTTGATACGGGGGACCGTATGGACATCGACGAGCCCGAGCCCCAAGTCGGGCAAGAATCGGAGCAGGTTTCTGAATACGAGGTAGACCAGGCAAGCGACTCCTCTGAGGAGTTCCGACCTGAGAAGCGTCGAGCCAAGGGGAAGTCAAGACAGCTTATCGAAGAATTGAAGCAGTACAATGTTGACTCGGAGCCTCCTACGCCCACGCCGTTGTCCAAGTCAAGCACCAGCAAGCGGAATCGATCAGAGAGTGACACGTAAGCCTACTTGCGACGAATATCAATTGGTACTGGAATGCTGATAGCTTCGTAGGTCCAGAGTCCCAACAGCAAAGAAACAGAAGGCCAAGAAACAGCTTCAAGTGCCGTCTGGGATCCGTGAGGAGTGGGAGTTTGAGGCTTTTCGTACAAGCAACAGTTGTGGTGTGCCTTCTCCAATCTGTGCATGTTCTGGACTACCTGCTGATGCTGAACTACTCAGCACAAAGCGTGGACAATGATGATGGATGCCAGCCTCTGTCTACCACCAATCCTTCTGAGAAGAATCAAGAATTTGAGAGCGAAGCAATCGGTGGTATTAGCGATAATGAAGCAGATGAATCCAAGGAGCGAGCTCAGATGCCGTCCTCAGCAAGACCCACTCGGTTTCATTTTGCGAAGAAGCAGGCCAGCTCAGCGTTGGTGGTGGTTGTAAGCCAGATCGATTGTTTGAATGTTGGCGCCCGTGTCGTGGCATTTGACTGATGACACTTTGATAGGCATCCTCTAAGGCCTCAGGTCATGCCTCAGTAGCCGAAACGACATCTGTGGAAGAGTTCATAACACCTGCCACTGCCACTTCAATTATCGCAGCTCGAAACATGAAGAAGTCGGACATCAAGTTAACAGATATTCCCCGGGATATGGCAGTTCTGTTCAATCAAATATTCCTTCCGAGGGTCTACCAATTAATTGCACACAGTTCCCAGCCATGGGATCCCGCTCAAGTCGCTGATATTCAAGAAATCTTTCATGAAGTATTCCCAGAGCGTAAACCGTTGTCAGACGATCCCACCATGGAAGCAATTGTGTCCAAATTAGTACGTGGTCAAATGTACATAGGTTGGCGTCGCTGATTGATGAGCTAGACAGCAAACTCGGTCTCGAGTTTGAGGAACAAGTTTGCTGCTCAGGCCTTGAAGACGCTTGAGAATGTTGTACTACCTTCACTTTCCGATGTCGAAGGAATTGCTCGGCATGACGTCTACAGAGAGTGGGTCAAGTGGTCCCTCACCGGACCCGCTCACGACCGAATATTTTATTACCAATCATACGAGGAAATGGATGACGAACATGACATTGGAGTAACGGAGGGTACAAAGAAGGTTCATCGAGGTGTAAGTGACGACATCTATTTCTGTGAATCATTAGTTCATGGAGTCTTTACAATACCAGGGACTGTTTCAATCCACTCTCATCTCGTCAACGCTCGCTGTTTACTACAATTCGATAGCGACGCTTCCCATCAATCAGCGTTTCCAGGACTTTCCCATCGGAGCCCTTGTTCTGTCGATCCAGGCTGTTGAGTGATCTCCCGTTACTACTTAGCATTTCATCTAGCTTATGAATCGTCTCACAGTGCAAACGGGCATTATCATTCCACGAAACCGGCTCCAA